>JAECUM010020311.1:0-31231 GCA_016617855.1 Megalonaias nervosa | reverse complement strand
GTCTACTCAGCAGTTGTTCTCCCCACCCTTCTCTATGCTTGTGAGACCTGGCCTGTGTATAGCCGCCATGTTAAAAAATTGAACCACTTCCACCTGAGCTCCCTGAGAAAACTGCTGAAGATCAGATGGCAGGACAGGGTACCAAACACAGAGGTGCTCACCCAGGCCGGCATGACAAGCATCCACACCATGCTGTGCAAGGCACAACTCCGATGGGCTGGCCATGTTGTCCGCATGCCGGAAGAACGCCTACCCAAGAAGATGTTCTATGGAGAGCTCAAGGCATTGCTGAAAAATTTTGGCATTGACCCTGACAGCTGGGAGAGTGTCGCTGCTGATCGATCTGCTTGGCGCAGTCAAATCAATGCAGGTGCGGCAGCCTTTGAGCAGAAAAGTCTGGCGAACGCAGCTGAAAAACGTGCTCTGCGCAAATCCAGGAACAACACTTCTGCATCTCCCAGTCAGCAACCTGCACATCCATGCCCCCACTGCAACAGACTCTTTCGGGCCCGGATTGGACTGATTAGCCATCTCCGGACCCACCCCAAGTAAATCGATGACATAAATGGTCCTCATCGACACCGATGGACGAACATCATCATCATAATATAAACAGTAGCATTGTCTTTGAATAGTGTGTATATTTCTGTACAATTTTTAATTTTAAATTCTTTTAGTGCTACAATTTCTCACTTATTTCTCCCAAAAGCTGTTGACAAAAATATCAATTCACAAAGTGCAAATCTACTAACCAATCTGCTAAATTAAGAAGCGTTCCAGTTTGGGACCGATACTTTACTGGTCTACATGTAATTTGCTTTTCCACTGCATTAACACAATACTTGTAACATTTTACCCTGAAGGGACAAATTTTATGTACTGACCACCATAATTAGTATGTAGAGTGTTAAAATGGTAACATTTCAGTTAAGACAAATCACATGTTGTAAGGAGTGTTTCATTTAAAATCCAATATCAGTGTAACAAATTTCAGCCACATCGATCTTTAACTATTTGATCCCTCCACCTTAATAAACAGAGAGCTGCATCTACCCAAGCACCTTTCATGGAAAATGACTGTAGACAATTTGAGTAATAATGCAGACACTAATTCACAATTTCAGTGACTTTAACTTTTCAATTTTTGCTCCTCAAATTAAGAAAGATCCTGCCTTTCCGTAAGTAAAGACTACATAATATGTTTAATGAAAAGTTAAAGTAACTTAAAATATATTTTCTAAAGCAAAATCACCTTTACAATTGCAGTAACCTTGACCTTCGATTCTAGGACCCAAAAGTCATTACGGAGCCGCCTGTTCACAAGTGTAGTTGCGTACTTAAGAATTTTGATAAGAACTGAATGCAGGAAACTTTATCACCCGACAGTGACTTTAACACTTGGAGTATTTTATGTTGCTCTTTCCAGGGTGAACTATTCCTAAGTAGCTTCCTGCCAAGCAACTGCAGGAGATTTGACCTTTGATCTTTTCTTCTATTGAAGAGTTTCTTCTATCCAGGTATGCTTTATGTATAAAGTGTAATGAGAACTAGGCGAGGGAAATTTAATTTATCATGTGGAAACCTAAAATCACAATTTTGACTCCTATGACCATGACCTTTCGCCTTTAGACCCCCAAAATCAACAAAGTTATATCTCTAACACAGCGAACTTCGCCTAAAAATCTGCATGTCAAAAAATATTTCCAGGATATAATAACTGATTTTTAAAGAAAGGCGTCGTTTATACGACAGTGTCCTAGAAACGTTAAGAAGTTATACATGTATATATGCTATTTTCAGAAAACAGTAGAACATTATTTTAATCAAGATTAACTGGTCAAGAGACATCATTTGGTGAATTTATGCAAGGAAGCCTCGAACTGACATTCACTAAGTCATCAGGTTCATAATGAAAGTTGGAGGGGGGAATGAGGAGGGGGGTCTCCTGGCCACATTATAACATTTCACATACCAAAAGATGGATAATATCAACATTTTCATATTGGATATCTAAAAAGTTCTTTATGGATAGGTCTCCTTACCATAGGCCTGTCTTCTCAATGCGTCTTGCAATCCAAGGGGCTCAACAGGTTGATTTATCGTTCATACTGTCTAATGAATTTATATAATGGCTGTAGACAAAATGTTGCTTTGAGAAAAACTCGTGTTTTCAAGAAAAAGTCTTCAAGAACTTCAGACCAGAACGGTCCTTCGTCACTTTATGAAACCCTCTTGTAACACTGGTGGGAAGGAACATGTGTCACTCTTAATTCTGCCCCTGTCTTTTTAAAGCTACACTTGATTCACAACTGGGCACTTTCTATGACTCAACTTATCAAATCACCGCTGATTCTGATGACGAGTCATCGCTAAAAACAAGATAAATAGGGGGGAGGGGTTTATAAAAATAAAAATACTTAAGTTCAATTTTAAATCTCTAGCAAGAGAGGCAATAAATGGTGGATCGACAGAGTGAGAGCAACCAACGTGAACATCGTATGGCTTGCTTAATGTTCTTCATCGCTTGTGTCAAGACGTGTTGCGCAATAGGCAGACAGATAGATATTTCTATCAGACGATTTAGTCTCATGCAGGTAAACACAAATCTGATTGTACACATGGGTTCTTCATACATGTATATATCGTAATCAATGAAACATGGACTGACCCAGAAACAGGATAGTCTGTTCAACGTAAACGATTACCGTTTTTCCGAGCAGCGGGTCTAAGTTGTACGTGAATACGTCTGTCAGATTGATCATTCTCATGTTCCTGTATATGTATGATGGTGTTTTCCAGCGTAGAGCATTGATGTAGAATATATCTCTCTTTCGTTACGTGACTGCTGTTATTAATCACATGAACATCTACTGTGATAGTAATGGACACAATCTCATTTCCATTATCACTTATGCATTCTTTCACAATAATTTAAGATAAATATTGAAGTGCAACACAATTACATCCAAACACGTGCAGCGGTTGAAGTTAGTGTCTCGCAAACAGGACATTTTGCACTGACAGGTTTAGCCACCTATGCAGATTACGTAGTCTAGTTTTGAGATCTATAACGCGTTCTTGCAAATGTTATTTTTCATTTATTTTATTTTAAAATTTATCCACTCATTATTATTTATCAAAGGAGTATCAATCTTAGTTCAACGTTGAATCAATAATCTATGTCACGTTTTTTACAGTCTCGTTTAGTCGTATAATTATCGAGTAGACTTTTATTTTTGACCTGTTCACAATTTTTATCATTGTGTATTGCTGTCGTTTTGTACAAAATTAGGGCCTTTTTGTATTTCCATTACTTCAGCGGTCTCGACTATCATCATTTGAAGTCTGATATGTTTTTAACGGGCATTTTAAGTTCACACTGAATTTTTTTTACCGAGTATCTGACAGCAACATTCTGATTCCAAGGTTGGACTTTTCCTATTGCAACACCGATTCATAATGAAAGCTTATTTCTTCTAAAATTTTGACCCTCAGGTAGTATTTTCCATTGCTACACTGATGCATCTGAAGGGGTCAGTTAATCTATTACAGAGTACAAAAAGCCCATGAAACTACTGTTCGTGACATTTCATATTTATATCTTGTTCGCAACCTTAGTCCCCAGCAGTGGCGTAGCGAGGGTACTTAGTGCCCGGGGACAAAACATAAACTTGGCGCCCCGGTACTTAACGCCCGGGGACAAAACATAAACTTGGCGCCCCCTTCGAGTGCATCTGAGATAACGAATAGTTGTATTTTCCTCATTTTGGCGCCCCTGGCACATGGCGCCCGGGGACAACTGTCCCCCCCTGCCCTCCCCAAGCTACGCTACTGGTCCCCAGTTAATAAAAACTTGGACTCACCCATGTTCTTCAATAGTGTGCCGTCATATCCGTGTATACCTGTAATTAGACGCTGCGTCTTTTAATGTAGCTACCATGTAGTTTGCATTAGCAACCAAGCGAATTACAAGATTTTGTATTTGCTTTTATCGACTCTTGTCGGAAGTTTAATTTTTTTTCCTTGTCAGCTCACAATGTGTGTTTTGAATGAGTTGTAGATCCTCGTTTTTGTATATGAAACCGATAACATCGGATCAAGATATTGGCCAAACTCTGCGTCATTGTCGAAGATCTAAATTTGCATGTTAATGTGTTCCGAATTTTTTTTTTTTTTTTATAAAATGCCAAAACTTGTTTAAATGTAGATATAATTTCATTACGGTTGTCATATGAATGATGTCCATGCTGGTGTAACAAGTTTGAGTTTGCGACCTCAGCTGTTCTCAAATACCGGAATAACGCACGTGCCTGATCATATAAGTTTAATGATAATACACCGGTTGCTAATTCAGACATTTTGCCGAAACAATCTGATTCAAGTGAATTAAAATTAAACTACTAAAATTCAACGAAACGTTTTCCTCTCTGACCAGTACTGTTGTTCATTAAACATTTTACTTTTTCTGATCGCGTGCTGTTTATATTTTCTATCCGTGCAAATCTGACAGCTGCAATCCACAGTTCTGAGAAATTAAATAGAGACAAATTCTCGAAATCCACGAACATCTTTGGCGTTGGAAAGCCGTTTCATTCAGTACATACGAAAAGAAAACCGGTTGACTGTAAGAAACAATTATATCCTCTGGAAGATTGTATATCGATGAATGCGGTATGCGAAACTGACCACACAATTCTATATGACTGAATGGTGTTTCTACGCTAAGATACTTTTATAGGCTCAACATAAGTTTGTTTGTTTGTTTTGTTCTTGTCGGGGGTTTTCCGTGCCCTAATGTTGCAAAATGATTTGCCACATCAAGCATAACCTGTGAAATCATTATCAGTTTATTGGTTTGTGGATGTTCCATCAAATGCGATAGAATAACAGAATGAAAGATGGTCTCTATTTAAGGCATAGAAGTCGCACATTGATATTTAGCTGTACCTTAAACAATACAAATAAATTATTGTTTTAAGAATTCAAAGTAACGATCATTTGAAAGCAGTTGCAATACATTAAATAATTTATCCATGGGAAGGGGTAGGAGGACTAGCAACTTGTTTGTTACCTTTGTCCGATGTGAAAATAAATGGCTCAGACCGACTGGGAATTATTTTGCACACTGGATGAAATGTATGTTTAGAGGCTGTGACAGTCATGAAGAATGACTCATGCAAGGTTCACCGTGGACTTGTTTAAACAGGAATTCCCGCAAAGATCAATTTATTTGCTAATTACTGTAGATCTCGTGCTGCATTCACCATATATAAATATTTCAGCATGACCATCAGTAAGCTCTCTATTTCTCGGCATAAGAACCAGGTTACCTGCAATCTATTGTCAACATTTTTTCATCAATGTCCTAAACTCCTGCGCATGTTCATTGGAATACACAGCTATGACTTGAGCAGACTTTTAAGCTATCGATCATATTTAGTTGAAACCTTTTCAGACAGTACCTGTTTCGATCGATACGTTTCTCTGGGACCTGTCAACCCAGTTGATCCAGTCTCCCAATAAAATTGCCGCTTGCCTGAGCTAAGGCAAACATAACAGAAACAGTTGTTGACTTTTAGAACCATATTTCGCAAGTCCCACAGCATGGATTCTTTTGAAGTCAAATTTTATGTCTGGAATGAACTTCGGATTCTTTAAGAAAATTCATTTCGAGCAGTAACAGAGGCAGCTGTACTTGTATTTGATAACTTGTTGTAGGCCAACTAAAGAAACAATCCAGTCTTTTACTTTGATTCCATATGTGAATCGGCAAATATATAGGAAATTACTACAGAATCAAAATGGAGGAACTTTTGAAAAACGATCTGGTTCGAGCGAAAATTAAAAGTTTGTCTGCACCCGTGAAGGTAAGAATAAATCCATACATATTTTCTATACCTTGTTCATTTTATTTCACACCACTGCAAGGTCTGGTTTTGTAACAAGCAATTGTTTCTTGATTTAGATATATTATTTAAGTAAATCAGGAAATACCTAAAGTAGAAAACTGAACACATTAAAATTTATTGCCTTTTCTTCATCTCTCTATGTCTTCCTATCTTTCTTTCTTGGACTCCGAAAAAGAAACTTTCCCGCTTCAACGGCAGTGTATGGCCTTTCTTATATCTATATATCTATCCAACTATGATTCTGTTCTGTTTCTGATAGGTCTTTTTCGAAGTTGTATAGTACCTTATTCCATATTTTATCACATGTATAATTTATTAGATGACATTTAACAAATATGTTTGTCGATAACTGCTTGAGCTGGTTATCTCATATTACAGATAAAAATTTGGTTCGAAAGCTATTTTGATGGAATGGGTGCACCGCCCCACCCCCCGGATTTCACCTCTAAACATGTTTTGATCTTCATCCGTAAAGCGTATTAGCTGACCACTGCATGTTTGCCCCCACTTCCCCCACCAAAAAAATTTTTTTTTCCGGATACCCTTGTTTGATCGTGTAAATTCTTAGGATTATGAAAACTTTTAAATTTTAGTATGTTCGTAGCCTATACGGAGGTGTAACATTTCCCCATATAAATTTCAGGTCATTTTTCTTCATTTCTTATTTTGGGGATTGATCAATAAAAGCCTCATCTAACGGTTTGGTTGCTCGTTCTGGTTTTTATTTGTTATCTCGATATTGACCAGGGTCAAAGCGAAATTTCTCTCCGTGATTTCTTCAGATTTGTATATTTATTCCGTTATATGATGGGCGAAGAGACATTCTTTTTAAATTTGTGTATTCTGTTTGGTAATCAGGCCAAGATAAAAAAAACTTTCCTCTGCAATACAAATTGATATTTTCCCTCCGTAATTACTGGGTCATAAGAATGCAAACTGATATTTTCCCTCGTAATTACTCCGTCATAACAATGTCAACTCATAATTTCCTTCCGTAATTACTCCACAATAATCAATGTAAACTTAACTTTTCGTCCATAATTGCTACAGGGTATGAGTCAGACCAAACCGCTATATTCTCATTATCATTTCTCCCGACATAAAGGTCCCAGACTGATATTTTCTAACTAAATTCACGTGGTAAACTGACAAAATTAACATTTGCCCTCAGTAATTATATTAACGTAATATGACCGACGAGGATATCTCCCCTCTGTGATTTGTCTGTTGTAGTCCAACTAAAGGACACACACACACACACGCACACACACACACCATTTTATTTGTTTTTAAACTGTTGAAACCAGAAATTCCTCACCATACCACCCCCACCCCACCACACGACGCAGTAAACAAGACCGATTGTCAATAAATAATACACAGAATATCCGGTCGAGTTATCTAAAACTAAAAATGAAATAGACTTCGGATAGACAGAAAGTTTCATGAAAATATCCGTCGTATTTATGATTATGAATAATGTTGTCATATATTGTCCTATAATGATTATGGATAGTCTGGTCAAAGACAGACCTATAATGATTATGAATAGTGATGTCACAGATTATCCTATAATGATTATGGACAGTGTTGTCATAGATTATCCTTAATTGATTATGAAAAAAGAATGGTAATTAAATATAATAGCTTCATTAAATAACTACACTGGTTTGTTTCAGATTTTGTAATTAAAAGAAAAGCTGAAAAATGACGTCAACCTGTTTTGACCCAAATACGGCCTATTTGAAGAGACCAGGAAATTCCATTCACTTTTGCAGATATGTTAATTATTGAGCCATTAAACCCTATTTTCAGTAAAAATGTTGACAAAAATATATTAAAAAAAAAAAAAAATCATAATATATGCACAACTGTCCTTTCATTATCGTTTAACGTTTTGTTTACCTTATCTTTTAGCTTTTTGTCGAGTTACCTTATCGTTTAAAATTTCGCAATTCACAATTTACTGGGAGATTTTTTTGAAAATTTGCATTAAGTTATTTACTGTTTTTATTCACATACAAGTCGGATCCAACTGCACTGAGTATCATCCGCCAGCAGATCTGGGTCTATGCAGTTCGGTAGGAGTAATCAGGAGAATAATCAACATAGACCTTGATCTGACAACATATTATGCGTCAACAGATCAGGCTCTTTGCTGTTTGCTGTTGGATCCGACTCGTAAGCGAGTACATATGGTAACTGAATCAGAATTACCGGAGGAATAGATTCGCCTTTTGGTGGTTGTAAAGATGATATTACGAATCTCGGTGAATATTTTACTGAGAAGCAAAGAAGTGCAAAATGTTGGTCCTGGTTATTCTATATTTTCATAGGTTTCTATGTACATATATGCAGGCATGTCAGGTCTCCATTATGAATATGATCGATATTGCCTTTAAAAATTCATTGAAATATAAAGCTGTCAACGTTAAAAAATATTTTTAAAATCCTCCAAGCTGCGATCATGTTTACACTACTAATTTATGTAGTCGCCTCCAGTAATTGTTCCTATCCAACACTATATCAGGAGAAAGGTTGCGAATGAATCTATTTACCAGTCGGTGACTCAGTGCTTAGCGTGTCGGAATCGCGACAGGGTGATGGTTCTAACCATCGGACTAGTCTGGGTCAGCTACCGGTGTATGTCCTTGGGAAAGGCACTTTACTCCAGTTGCTACTTGTGCTGCTGTGCCGTAAAGCACCAAACTAAACCAAACTATTCGCATTACTTATAAACATGACTAGACAAACAATAGAATAAGCTTTGGTGGCGTGTTCCAATAATCTTTCTGCGAGTGTAAAATAATACTACGGTTTGCTCGCCAAAGTCGATGACTCTAATTTTTGACAATCTGTAACTACCTGGCTGGCAAATATATACTATCTACTGTAACAATGTTACAAAGAATAAAGCTGTCATTTACACGCGAAAAACTAACTCCTTGGGGAACCACAAGATCGAGACCTATGTAGGAAATTGCCTTTCATGGAATTGTTGAGGTTTTTTTTGGACGATATCGTCTGTTTTACAACATCGCCGACGGAAATTATTCCAAATGATATTCGTGAATATTAAAGGATACTTGGACATCTGTATGTTCATTGTTATGGGCGTCTGCAGGAATTTTTCCGGGCGGTAGGGACAATCCATAATTCGGGGGATAGGGGGTGGATGGGGCAAAGCCAAAATCAAAGGGATATATTTCTTTTTACTGCACAATGCATTTGTTTAAAAGAAGCGCAGACGCCCATGATCATGACAGTGAGAAGAATATGACTTTAATTTTTTTTTTTTTTAAATGTATCATTAATTTTTGCCTAAACAAGATATGAGTGTTTCCTTTTGCAGATCAGGAGACCGTTTTAATTATATTTTGAAACAAATCATATCACACGCACGTGAATTAATGTAATTGCATCCAGATCTTCGCGTTATTGTTTTTGTTTTTTTTTTTAGTTTTTTTTTTATGCGAAGAGTACAGTACGAATACGTGGGGATCTACGTTTGTTTGCTGATCAAGTTTAGTTAAAATCTTTTTTTTAAAAAAACAGTGGATTGTATTAAAATACTATATAAATCAATACTTTCTTACATCCGGAAATTCGTTAAATTGAAGTTAATTATAATCTTCTGCTATAGTGGAAATAGTAATGGATTCACTCTTAACTTCAATTTCTACTCTAAATGGTTGGTCCCATTGAAGTCTGTGGTAAATCTTTCAAAACTAAATTAAAAAATATATTTAAAATTGTTTAAATAAAAAATTACGAAAATAATTATTACTGCGACATAGTGTCAGTGATTATTAACAATCTGTCTGTTTGTCCTTGCGTGAACGTAAAACATAGATTGTTCCATTTGATACATCGTTGTTGTTGTTTATTAAATTGGAACCAGTCTCGTTACAATATTTGAAAATAATAATGGGGACGGTGACATGGAGTATGAAGACTGGTTATCGAATGATGCTATTTTAGAAATTCCTGTTAGCATACCGTTATGAAAAACTATACCTGATAAAATTCAGTCAAGAGAAGGAAATAAATGTGGTAATAACATATACAGGTAAACAGTTATGAAGGTCTTGCTATTAAGTTTATGAGAGTGGATAAACATACCTGGACGATTTAAGAAAAAAGAAAAATAGATCAGACCTTCCCACCAACACACACAGTGCGTTTTCCTTTGTACAGTTATACTACTAATATCTAAATTCAATAACACTTAGTCAGGAATATTCTTTGGTACTGTAAATAAATAAAATTTATCAATAAAACGACTTGATGTTGTGCCAAATGTAAGAACTGTTTTATTGGCAGATACACATACAGAAGCAATATATGAAAAACCTTTGATTTCTATTGTATTACACACACACACACACACACACACACACACACACACACACACACACACACACACACACACACACACACACACACACACAACTGGTGTCTGAGCACAAACTCTATCTAATAGTCAGGACGCAGAAGTTGAAAACCCAGATGAATAATCCCATGAAAATTATCACCTTTTGCATTCATACAAAACACTTACTCCGAAATTATGATAATTCTACCTCAATCTTTAAGTAAAATTACGCTAAAATTTTATTTAGTTTTGATTGTGACCACATTGACAGGTGTACGTCCTGAGATGCTATGTTTTCTTGAGTTTTTTTTAATGGCATTTTGAACACACTATTGGATGTATCATGCCCAGGAAATGGGAGCTAAGTGACTTTCCGAAGGGCATACCGAGGCAACCAAAGGTATCGAATCCGCCACCCTGGGATTAAGAGTCCGACGCTCCACCAAAGGCGTTACCGCGGCTCCCACCGTATAACGAGAAAAAGGACATCAAAAAGATATAAAGACAATTTATTTATATATACGTACAAATATTGACACTTCTGAAGAAAAAAAATCGATAAATTTTCCTCTTCAAATAGTTATACTTTCCTTAGTTAAACATCCCAAGCAGGGAATGTTTAGTATTTCAGATGTCCAATTTAATAATTATTTATATGACAAATGCTGAATTACGCATAAAATTGAAACTTCGCCTATACTATATTCGTAATTCAACAACATTCAGTCATGGGTATTTTCAGGTACTATAAATAAATTAAATTTTATCCATTAACCGGCTTGATGTTGTGCCAATCGTAAAAACTGTGTTTATTGGTACATACACATACAGAAGCAATACATGAAATAAATCTCTCTCTCTCTCTCTCTCTCTCTCTCTCTCTCTCTCTCTCTCTCTATATATATATATATATATATATATATATATATATATATATATATATATATATATATATATATATATATATATATATATATAATGAAAAGGAATATGCAAAGATTATATGAGATGAAACATTTTCTTTAAGATTAAAGGACCACTATATGTTGAAAAATATGTTGCAATTTAATTCTAATCTCCATTCACCCGATCATTTTGTTTCAAATTGATGTTTTGAAATCAGATATTCATATTTTGATCATTTCTAATGAGCTCAGATTATTCGATCATTAATAGAAAATATTATCAGAATTAGAAAGTTTTCAAAATTATATTAGTGTTACGAGTCTAGGCTATTACAAAAAGTAACAGAAAAGAGTGAAGACAACAAGCTTTGTAAAATTAAACAAATAATTTATTTCCCTAGAATACCAAGTGAAAAATTAGAAAAAAGAACTTACGGTTTTACGAATCAATTCCAAATGTAACCCAAGAATTAAAAAATAGAGGTCCTAGTATTAAAAAGTCCTGAATGAATCTGAGTTCGAGTCCCGATGAAATCCGAAATGGAAGGTGATGACATCTGTTGTAACCTGCGAAGTGCTGTTGTGTCAACAGTTCTTTGTTGAATCACAGAAAATATTATTCCAGTTTTAAATTCTGGATAAATTTCAATGAATGTCTTTGTCCAAGAATTTTGGTAGAGCACGTATGTGTTTCCAGGGAAAAGAATCACTTGAATAAAATAAAAATTCAACTCAAACTGGTCACAACATAATGTAACTTGACATCTCAAGTGTTTTAAGCCCGACTGAACAATCTCTATAAAGACAACCGTTATACACAAGTTTAAGACGCAAAACAGATTCCCAGATGAAGGCCAACCTTCTGGAAAAATTAGAAGTTTGTAACAATAAACACATGTTTTATATCACGTACTCCAGGTATGGCCTTGACTTAACTTAATGGTTCTTACTCTGAGAAAGAATTAAAAAAATATATATATAAAAAGTTGTTTACCAAAACTGCCACTGTTTCTGAATCAAGGTCGGAAACTAGATACAGTGTTTCTATATTATAACAGAACTGAATTTCTGAAAAGGTGAAAAAGTGTCCAATCCAGCAGACACAGTTACCTTATAATAGCATGTAATGGAATACAAATAAATTAAAAACTAACAAACAAATAATTAAATTACATATACATAACATTAGGGACATAATTATTTTATTAGTGATATTCGCTCACGTTGACCGCCATGCACTCATCATTTGTTGACAGACATGAAGCCTCGTGGAAACCTCATTGTGTCCATGGGGAAAGGCACTCATCAGTAAATAGTTGTCGGCCACGGCCTAGGACGAACCTCTCACTCTGAAGCCACCTGCTGTCAAACAAAATTACATAACAATTCATACGTATAATTATCAATCTCAGAAAATTGAGAAACGGATTTTGTAAAAAGATTGGCACGACAAATCCCATCGGCCTTTGATTACTTCCGTTATTGTCGCACCAACATCTCTCTGCAACGCACAAACACCCCTCCGACCCACCCAACTCTATAACTATGCGATATGTAAGACGTTGATAATTGCATTCTAAACATTATTTAGGCGAAGATGAAAGGTAAACACGAACTGACAGAGTACCTACAAAAATATACGCTCAAAAAAGTTTGATAAAAAAAGAGTTCACACAAAATGGACAATCTTACATTGTGACCAAACTTTAACCTCTAACCCGACAGGCAAAAGTGTGTTTATGCATTAAAATGTCGTCTAATGCATGCACGAGTAGAAAAAGGGGTTTGGTGGGTAGTTTTTAATTATGCTTCACCCATGGAACATTTCAAATTAAAGTTAAGAGTAATATTATCCAAATTTCAATTATGTAAGTAACAATCCGAATAAGTAAGTCAGAACAGTATGCGAACACTCATTAAAGTAACACTAAAAATCCAAATAAGTAAGTCAGAACAGTATGCGAACACTCATTAAAGTAACACTAAAAATCCAAATAAGTAAGTCAGAACAGTATACGAACACTCATTGAGGAAGCACTAAATAGTTTTCATCTAACATTTGAATCCATCCGCTATAAACAAAGTCAATAGCTATTAATATGTGTACTTATTATATGCTCTTTTTTTCCTCCGTTAACTTTACATTGTAAGAATTGTGCAGTATTTTACGATGCTGAACACCCTTATACTGCAAAACATGCGTCTAAAAATAGTATTGCACAGAAAAACTCGTTCATATTTTTCCATACAAATGCAGTAACCTATAAATACAGGGAGTGTTGAAACCATATTGTGAAAAGATTGGAGTGACAAAGCTCATATTTCTGGGAATAACCTTTTTATGGTCACGCCAATTCCCCTCCCCAGCACGCGTAAAAATCCGCAAAACTCTCGATTGCAAGAAGCTGTATTAACAAAATCTCATATATATAAAGCTGTGAAATTGCGTCACAAATATTACTTTAATTAACGGACCGAATTCCCACAAAAAAAACTCACTCACTATCAAACAATCACTAGAAACACAAAATGAGCGGACAAAATCACTGATGCATCCCTCTTGTGGATCACTTCTAAAGAGAGATCGTTTGATGTTATTTTTGGCATCAATCTTCATTATGTT
This sequence comes from Megalonaias nervosa, assembly GCA_016617855.1. NCBI lineage: Eukaryota > Metazoa > Mollusca > Bivalvia > Unionida > Unionidae > Megalonaias > Megalonaias nervosa. The sequence goes on along the minus strand of JAECUM010020311.1, from coordinate 17,419 downwards.
ACATTGTTGCAAACTATGGTGAAACACGGATCATAAAGTGCTTTTAATTGAATATTCGAGGTAATAGAAATGATAAATTGGAATTGCGAACGTAATATAAAACAAGGACAATCAATTAAGCAGAGAGTGATGTAAAACATAATTAATCAATCTGATATTATTTATAATTTAGTTTTGAAAAGAAATTAATACAGTCAATTCTGGCAACATCTATTATAAACAATAAGGAGTTTCCATAATCTTCACAGTTTATTTAAGTTAAGTGTTCAACTTTTGTTGCTAAATGGTTCGTAAAGATTGAACTTGTTGAGGTCATATATAAAGGAGTTATATATATGAAATAATAATAAATGAATAACTGAATATTTACAGTTTTAAATTTGCCGTTACTACCACATCATCAAGTCAGTGCCTGTAAACGATAACGCGGTGGCAACTTTATTTTTTCATATTTTTTTACATCGATAAATTCCGGGCACTACTTTCGGTTTCCAGTCGTACATAAAACCCACTAATGACATTAATTAAAAATGTTCAGTCCCAGGAAAAAATATCTGGACAATTTAGGCATATGTTATCTCTTTGATCTCAACAGCAAAGAGAAAAGAATACCATAAATAAATTAATACCAAGCATAGTTTCTTTCCCTCAACATCGTCCATAGGCAAATTGTGCGTGTCACACTTACTCTGGCAAAACTTTAATTTAATACCAGGGACATTCAGTGATTGTGTTATTAATGAGACATTGTAAATATCTGAATTATTTGTCGGTAAGACTTATTGATACTGCATAGATGCATGTGATAATTGTAGTTTGATGACGATTTTACGAGTTAAAACGTTCTGTATATGACTCCGTGTTAAAACGTTCCGTAGTTGACTCCATGTTAAAACGTTCCGTAGTTGACTCCATGTTAAAACATTCCGTATTTGACGCTACGTACTGAACGATGAAACGACTCCGTAGTTCCCAGATATAATATAGATATTAAGACCCTATGCTGTGAAAGATGCAGAACGTTTATGTAGTTCATCATACTTTACATTTATTCACTTTCAACGATTTCGCGATGCTTACCAATATAAATTTGAATTGATTATTTTTAATATTCCCATATAATTTGTCAAGTATTCAAATTTAGAGCAATTGGTGCTAAGATGGTGCCCAATACTCAACTAAGAGAGCAAACAGCGTTCATTTTTCAGACTCACCATGCAGTTACATCAAACATGGGATTGGATTACATAACAGCTAATGATTCTGTCACTTGTGACAAAACCTAGATCACTTTTCTGAACATGAGGCGAGAAAGAATAGCGTTAATCTGCCAGAAGATGGTGCTTAACTTCAAGGAGATTATTGTCAAGCACGAGCAGTGAAAAAATGCCGATCGATTGCAACTTCAAAAGTACTCTCGATGACCATAACTCCCATGACTCGTGTTGATGGTTAGCATGCGCAGTAGGACCAGGCCAGACAAGATATAAAAAAAAATTTCCCCTCTCTAGTTGCAATACCCAACATATGGGATTCAACTGATCTCTCAGCTTTGCATGCGTGCGCAGCCATGGACAATAAGATAAGTTTACAATGAAGTAGAATAAAACAGAATCACTGCAATTTGGCAAATACTCCAAAAGAATGGATACAAACCCTAAATTAGAGGGATATAGATATAACAGTGTACAAAACAATTTCCGAACAAAGAACAAATTCACAGTAACTGAACATAGTAATTGAATACAAGCTTATTTGTGGAAAAGTCATTACTTTACAATCATGTAAGAACAGTTTATAAGGTGTACACATATTGCGGATAAAGTATCTTTTAAATTCGACATTATCATAATTCACAACTGGTAATTTTACTGCCACGATCCGGACTCTTTTATATTATTTCCATAACCTTGCATAACAGTTATGTTGTTAGCTCCTTTAAGGACAAAATGCATTTTTGTCCTTAAAGGAGCCAACAACATAACTGTCATGCAAGGTTATGGAAATAAAATAAAACAGTCCGGAATCGTGGCAATAAAATTACCAGTATCGAATTCAAATAAAATAAATTTTTCATTTGATCTGTATAATAACGTTTTTGTTTACCAGTCCTTCAATACCCAAAAAAGAAACGGTTCTGACCATTCAGCGACCGCGACAGAATCTTCTCGTGTGGAGAAAAGTGACATGTCCATCTATTACAAGTTGGATTATGGTGGAACATCAAACATAACGAACAGAAACTATGGAAACTCGTTATAGTGGCTCATGGAACAAACAAAATTTTAATTATTTCTTCACTAATGCGCAACTGGTCGCGTGACCTATTCAGTTTACTTAAGCATTCTGACAGTAAGAGAATGCTTTATGCCTGATGGTCCAACATACTCTTGATTTTAATTATTAAATTTGTGACCAGTAGGCAGCATGATACGTGGGGAACTAAACAATTACTCCAAAGGTCGTCCTTTTGAAATAATCGTCCTATCGAGTCAGTGGGGATTTTGTACCCAACACTTCTATCAACATATTGGCGTTCGTTTGATTACACGCATTGCACATGTAACCCATCTTGCAGTTAAATCACATGCAGTCTCTTTGAGAATAAGTAAAAAGACCGTTCGCCGCGAAAATAATTCGATGTAAAATGCAAGTGATTTGCAGTAAATATCTTCAAGGGGTGGGTAGGGGTGTAGTTTAGATCCTCGTCTTGTCATTAGATTTCAATCTCACTTTCCTACATCAATGGAATTTGGATCACTTCGGACTTTTCTGCGTTAGCTATAAATCTAAGCTTCTTAAAGCAATCTAATTATTGTTAAACATCTGAGTCACGCAAGCAATAATAAGAGCCGAGATAAATGGTTGGTATCGTGGTGTATTTGGCGAGCTACGGTGTTTTCGCAAATCATCACCGTTTCTTCTCATGAAAAGATTTAGCACCAAGTTCAGACTGAAAATATATAGCCGAGTACTAATTAAAGAGAACAGTGCATGGGGATTTCGCCATAAATTGTTTGCTGCCTTTGTAATCATTCAATTATTTCATAATATATGAAGAGCAAATGGAACCAGACTAATGACACTATATCGACTATATTCTTTGCACTGATAAGAGGACATCGAACTGATCACGGTTGATGAATTGAATCTTTTATTCCTATTACATAACTTTGAAGATGAACGCACTGCTCCTCACTCTCTAAATGTTAGGTGTGGGTTGTTTAGTTGGACGTAGTGTTCTTCACCGTCAATGTTAGGTTGGTTGTTTTAGTTGGACGCAGTGCTTGTGACTCTCAATTTTAGGTGTGTTGTTCTTTCTGCTCGTTGAACTTCACATAGTCGTAGACGTTTTATACTGTCAGTGAAGGGTGAGGCATCAAACACTGATGAATCTGATACAAACTGAGACAAGTTATTTTGTTCTGATCCGAAGATATTCTGAAAACTAGTGATTGTTTGAATGGATACATTTTAGTAAATATTTATGACAAAAATCAAAAGGCTATCGTTATTAAATAATTTGCTGGATTACTTTGACATTAAAGATTAAAGGTCATAATTGCTTATAATTGTTGCAAATAATGCGTTATTCCAATGATGTATTTGCCCCATAAGACAAATCGAGGTCCACTCCTAGATAAGAGCTTTGGATTTAATTATGTTCGTGTTTGGATTTCCTCTGCAGTTTTCCTATGAATTAATTATGTCCATATTGAATTTACCAATCAGTTTTAGCAAGAATTAATTATGTCCGTGTTTGGAATATTCTGCAGTTTTCCAATGAATTATGTCCGTGTTTGGGAAATTTATTCTTGTCATTAAAATACTTTTCTTAACAGGGACATTTTTGGTTTCACATTAATCCGGGGAGCCAGAAATAATTGATGGATTTCTATTATAACAGCTGTGACGAGTCATTTACACGTTGATTAGTCTCTTGCAATAAACAGCATCGTATGTACAGTTTCGTTGAATGAAGAATCGATCTCCCAATAGTGAAAAAAATAATGCCCGTCAGAATATATCTTAATTCAACTGTGTTGTAAAATCTGATTAAATTCGGATCTCCACAGACGTGCATGACGTTAGGTTTGGCAGGCTTTTCATCAGGGAAAATTATATAGGAATCTACAACAGCATTTCATGTCTCTTTGATTTCATAAACTATGCAATGTGTAAGATTAACAACCACGGCTACTCATTATAGATTTTCTACTAAATTAATTTTTGTTTTCTCAGGTAAAGCATTATCACTCTCAATTATACAGAAAACCTCAATATACAGTGAAAATGTCACTGAGTTTGAATGAGGAACGGTAGAACTTTTCTAATTCATCAAATTTGTATGAGACTAGACAAAATACATGCCCATTAACTCAGATCTAGTGCACGCACACTTACAAAATTAAACGTTTCTTTACACATACCTTTTACAGGTAAATAATTAGCTATAGACATAAAGATACAAATGTTTCTTGTTTCATGCCGATACTATTAATTTTCACACAACGAAACATTATATAAATAAATTAATTAATAAGTAAATAACATTGTTGTTTAAGTTAATTGTTGCTTAAGTTAAAATGTTACATTGTGAAACAACTCGAAGTTTTAACCTTCGAATTTTCTTTAATTTTAGTGAAAACATCTTTCATGTGAGACGTGTATATGCAATATGCGGGATATGCAATTGCTTACTAAGCTGTTTCGTTTGAAACTGGTTTCTTACATTCCTATATGTGTATAATCGTGTTTTTTAGTGTTAAACATTAGTGCAGGATAAATAGCTCTATCATGCTTCAAACGTGACCTATATCCTGACTCGTGAATTATTTTTACCTTCTACTGCGAGCAAAGGTGTACACTAAGTAGCAAAACCTATCCAGGTTCAATCGTAACCTGAATATATTTTCACAATAATTAAATAATCAAGATAAACATTAATTGTAGCACATTTACGTTCTAAAACGAGCACCTGTTGAAGTTAAGTGTTCCACAAACAGGCCGTTTCGCACTGATCGACCTAGCAACAGTAGTCCATTTTGAGTCGAAAAAGCCTTGTAATGTTATTCCTATTCTCATTATTTTAGTTGAATGGTAAATCAGTTCTAGATCAAAGCTGAATCGAGGACTATTTCATTAGTTTTTGCCTGTCCCGATTAGTTTCATGGACAAACGTGAATTATATATTTTTACCCGTTTCCATTGGTTTCATTGCATATGCTATCTGCAGTATACAATTAAGGAACTGTGTATTGCCATTACCACGGTTCTTTGAAAACAAATGTGTATTTACACGAAATTTTTTAAATGTAAACCGATTTTTCGCTCCAGCATATTTTCAGTGGGTGATCTGCCATTTTGAAAGTTACAGCAGTATTCACAATAGGCCAGTTTTACTTCTGTCCACGTTTTAGTTTAGATATCTGAGAAAATGAATTCATCTCTATGCTTCAGTGTAGGATAGGAAACATCCACCATCGGGATTAACATTTTGCATTAGACACGCGACTTTTATGACTTGTATCTATCATATAAATTTCTAGTGTTTGCTATTTTCGATTATTTCATTAGAAAACAGTCACAGTGTATCAATGTATATCAACCAAGCGCCACTTTGCAACTCGAGGTTTTCCTAACTCTACAAGTACGAAGGGCCTGGAGTGTGGGGCGGGAGCGTGAATTACCCCAAAAAATATAATTCCGCTTGAGGTCTTCGACCACGATCAAACTCAGTATATTAAGCCTATTTAATCCAATAAAGGTGACAGAAATATTAAAATAAATTAATTCTCTTTAAGCGTGTAATGGTGAGGAATTCGTTAAATTCTTTATATATATATATATATAAAACCATCACAAATTCAAAGCATTGAATCTTGATTCTATTTTTTTATTTTTTCCAGAGAGCCTTCATCGGGTCGCTCCTTGATCTGTACGAACAGGAGACGGAGGAGATGATCGACGTCATTGAAGAAAGTCGAATGGAGCTCAGAGGGGATTTCCTCTCCTTCACAGAGGGCACTGACCGTCTGAGGGCAGAGTCAAGGATGTTAGGTATGCAGTACATGGCCCACACGTAGTTACTGCGACGATGTTCGCTTTCGCGATTGTAAACAAAAGTTTGGAAAAGGTTTTATTATAAATATCTCGCTCAGCCTCTTCGAGTCTGAGACATTGCATCAGACACACCTCTTTTTTCTATTACACTTTTAAATTTCATACCAGTTTCAGGGTGATATTACGTGCGGATTTTTCATCGTATGTGTGGATTTGTGTCAGAATTGGTTATTTTTCAGAATTTATAGCAATTTTGAAATATGTGGAATTTCTTTATACATTATAAAGTTTATAAGCGAGTATGGCAAATAAATCCAACTGTTTCATGTTTTCATGGTTTTATATAAACTGAGTGTACATTCAGATATTAAAATACACGTAGTACAAGGCTGCCCCTAAAGTAAAATGTTTGGGAGAAAATAAACTTTTCGTGCGCCCATGTTCTGTCTTTTTTAAAGGATTTGGCGCGCAACAAAGTCTTTGAGATTTATGTTATGGATTTTTGCAAATTTCGCTTTTACCAGAATGTTATCTATATTCACCTTGTGCCTTTTGTATTTTGATTAAGGTCAGTTTACTGGATCCATGCTTTCAATGTCTTTAAAAGCTTCTAGATAGACTTTTACTTTCTGCATGATCGATGATCAAAGGAAATATGGTTGGGATCTTTTTTAAAAAATAATACCAGGAATACCCCGCAAAACCGGTCAACCAGAAAGGACAAGCTAATACGGATGTTGTCGATAGGTCTAATGTAGTCTAGTTCCCTGTTCGTATGTTGCCTGAGTTGCACTCCGCTATACGAAGGGATCATGCGAAGCAGGGAACCAGACTAGGTGTAATGACGCCCTGCCTTGCACGGTTTCCTGACAACGCTCTCCTAGCATTAACAATAAAAACAGAAAACAGTGTACCAGGCTAAAACCTCTTTCCATGAGGGACCATGGTTGTCCAAATCAATAATAATCATTAGATTCCGATTCACTTGGCCTCCAACTTCGTTCTTTGACCCATATTCTATGTTGCGTTTATACAGAATGAAAGACTGCTATGTGCTAAAAAATACCGATAAACGATTTTCTTGTTGTGTATTTACCTTTCATCATCCCAGCATCAATACATAATATCCGTCATTTACACACGCTTCTTTACACGATCGGGCGTGTTAGACTTGTTTCAAGTCAAGCGCGTTTATTATATCAGCTGTTCTCAGACATCGTAATTTCATGAAGTTTTTTTTTTGGGGGGGGGTCTCTTTTCATGTTTACAAATTTCTTGTTGTTGGTATTTGATAGACGGTTTCTCTGCATTGTAATTGATGATACAAGAATAGCAACACAAGGTTCAGTGTGTTCAAACTTTTGTCGAGACAAGCGGAAAAGATCTTGTACCATGGACTCAAACTCTTGCTTTGTCCTCGCGCAAATTTTTTAAGAGAGTAAACCCCGTATTTTCCCTTTAGCGTATGCCACCTGATATTGATTTTTGTGCTTTAAGAAATGAAAATGTTAGACTGTGCCTTCTGTAGTATTTATCATGATACAAGTTGTAACTGTTTCAAGGGCAATGGAAAAATAGGCTATCACACAGTCTTTGCAAATAATCTTGATGACCGCGATAGTAGAGATCTGCTCAAAAAGATTTTAATTTTTTAAAAAATGTTCATTTATTTCATCTTTTGTGTCATCTATAAAAGAAAAGAAAACGAAAGTGTACCAATACAAGGTACATTAAATAAGATTCACATCTCCGGCTAAAGACTTAAGACCGAAAGTACAGAAGCATAAAAACAGAATTCTTGCATAAATTTGTCAACACTCTTAAAATGACCCAATGTAAATTTCCGTTGCAAATCAGTAAAATTGATGACAAATTCGAGAAAGAGATTGTGCGTGTGGTCAGTCTGGAACAGCGTTTTGTGTGGTCAGTCTGGAACGGCGTTTGAAAAGATGTTCCTATTTAAACCATTTTCACAAATATTGTCCTATATACGTCTATTAAAAAAAAAAATGCAAACCCACCCCAACCCCCCACCCACACACACACACAAAAGGACAGTAAAAACATTTTACGAGATTAATAACCGGGTAACATTTTACAGTAGAACAGGGAAAAAGGAAATCAAACCAAAAGCCACATTCTTTAATATAAGATTATCACTTTGACCGTACAGTATCACAAGTTTTAATGAGATTATTCGTTGGGAACATGCTGCTTCTCTCCATAGTTAAAATATGCGGTAAGAACGCAACATGTAGAGCGAATAACATACTTTGGTCCTTCGTGATTCATCCCCCACCCAAAAGACCAAAGATTCACTCGAGTTTCTCTTCTGAATGGACTGATTAGAAAATTACTGAATTATAAAGAGATCATAACTCTTTGGTAATTATTGTGCGTTGCTTAATTCAGCACTGTGGTGTCTGCAGTTAGAAAAAGTTTCTAATTATCTTCTAATACCAAAAAGGTATTAATGCAAAAAGAATCACGGAGCTCAAAATTGTAGAAATCGTCTAAGTCTGTAGAGTGACAAAACATACAAAGGAAGCTCTGTTCCACCATAAACGCATGCAGAAAAATTCTTATTATCGTCGGAAAGAGTATGAGACCAGTCTGTGACAAAACTTTCAAATATTAATATGGCGTCATTTACTGAAGTGCCATGCAGAGTGTCATCTTGTTTGAGAAATTCTGTTTGTTCAAATATCCAAGACGAATCACACATGGCTCAGATAATATTCTTGCCGAATTCGGGTGTCACTGGCTTTCCATTCCACGTCGTCCTAGTTCAGACCCATTTCTCTTACCTCAGTATTTTGTCGTCTACTAATTCTCTCTCTCTCTCTCTCTCTCTCTCTCTCTCTCTCTCTCTCTCTCTCTCTGCCATATGTTGGTCGTATGAAATCTTTATTCTTAGTATATGGACGATCCAGTCGGTTGTTTCAAGCACGATATCTTTTGAAGTCTTACGCAGACATAAATATAGATTTAATTACGTTTCAACTGTAAGCAAGCAGTCAAAGATTACGTTGATTTAGTAATAATTTATGTATTATGATTCTAATGTGAACATAAACCAGAGACGTTGTGAAGTTTCGGCTCTATTTAAAACCAAGATAACACTACCATATTCTGGTGTTTGGTTTGCATGTAAGTAATATTTAGGTATCCGGAAAAAGTTATATACTTCAAGTTTTGCCTGATAACATGAAGAACTCACTAGTTGATGTTAAATATAACATAGGCTAGCATCATGTCCTTGCAAAAGAGGTGATCATTCCGAGTAAACACGTGTAAAAGACTTGTTTGATGATCTACGGTAAACCCATTTCAGCCGTGTCTTCCGGTATCAGAGCAGACGTAAGTTGTATTCCAAAGTTAAAGAGAGGCTATTCACTTATGCCAGATACCTTTGTGAAAGACGTGACGGGTTCGAGTCAAAGACGGAAAAAATAATATATAAATCCGGCTTGCCAATCACTGAAAACATACAAAACTGTATCTTGCTCACATTTAGACCGTCATATAAAACTAGTAAATACTTTTTAAAAAAAAACAAACCAAAACCAACATGATGACCCCAGCCATATTGCGCTTTTTTGACAAAGGAGATATCCATGCTATCAGAGCAATATTTGGGGAGCTATAATTATAATTGCACTACCCCTTGATACTTCAACAAATAATCAACATTGTAAATCTACTTTTTGCGCTTGCTAAAATTTGGCCCTTTCCAAAAATATTAAACAATAATTCAGAGATCAAATTTCACGGATCCGTCACCGCTCCTAATTTCCTATCAGTATGTTTTGGCAACTATGTAATTTTGCTGATGTGATCCGGTACGTGAAGTCCGCAAAAATATTAGTTGTAAAGATTAGCCTGGTAGTAACCGGTTCTCAGTCTGATACTTTGTACGACGTTAGCACGACAAGCCGCCATTTTCAGTAACGTGTAAAGTTAACAGGACTGGCAGGAAAATACAAACCTTTACAGATGATTTTCTATGCATGCGTTCTTTTATGTATTTTGCGTTCCGACCTTTCCAGAACAAAGGCGTAAGGAGTGCAAAGAAAAGAGCGTTGACGAAGACCTCAGGGAGAAGGGCGTTGCCTCCAGGAATTCACGTCTGTCTTACGTAGATGAACAAAAGAACCAAGACTATGTGCATAACTACCGCAAAAAGCGTGGCAAGCGACGTGTAGAGCCTGTTGAAATGACTAAAAGTAGCAGTACAGCCTCTGTTCAGGATACGTCACGCAGTCGACCAATCAGCGTCATTAGCACACGTTCTACCCGCAGTTTGCCCACTCCAGCAATTTCGAGGACGCTAGAAGAGGTTTGTAATCTTTGTCCTTTATAGCGTTAACCAGAACTGTCCAATCAATCTACCTCATCTCTTGCGAGACTTTGAAAGACCTACGTCAAGACTGATGTAGATGTTCAAGAGTCACGCAAGGGTCTGGAAGCGATGGTAGGCTTTCTATTTAAACGAGCAATCTCGGTAACAATCTCGAATAAATTACTAGTAAATAGCTGCATGACATACTCTAAAAAGGTGCGACATGTAAATTTCAACAGAAAAGCAGCCAATAAGACCTGAATTTCGTTACCCGCACTTCACTATTTGCGCCGAACAAACACGACGACCCTACTGGTCCATAGCAACATTCAAAATAATGATCTCACCACTAGAAGAAGAAGAAGAAGAAGAAGAAAAGAAGGCAAATTTTGTATGATGATTCTGGGTTTCTGTCGTGAGGTGGGGTGCGACTGGATAAGAGATGTGCAGTAAACAGGAAACATCTCTTGTCTCAAATGCGCTATTTAATTATCACGTGGACGGAATGTTTTTGCTATAATCATAGAACTTGAAGGATTTCACTACGCTTTCTGATGATTTTATAATGTCCAATCACCGAAAGCTACAATAAGACTATATGGGACACACACACACACACACACACACACACACACACGAACAAATAAACTGCAGTTTATTCCTTGCCACACAATTTTTAAACGCTTGATTAAAAACCGCCTGGAATTGAAATTCAAACTACATTATGTTCCATTAGTTCCATTAAACACGCTTTGTGGAAATGCATTAGAATTGAATGAATCAGATCTAGTATCACACAAATTAAACAGCAGTTATATGGCTAAACTCTGTAATAAATTTCCACATTAGTTGTTGTTCACAATCGATTGCTTTACAATTAGTTCCTCTCAGTGACCGAGGTATAAGGAGAAGATCAATTTTCACTCTTTAGCGTTGGATATGGTGTGATAACCGCCTACCACCGCGTTTGCCCGTTAGATCAGGCCTCCCGTCTGTCGGTTACACGTCTCCTCCAAGAAAACTTGGGGGGTTTTTTTTATACTATTCTTGACACAACCTGTTGTACGTCATAGTAGTAAAATAATTCTATATGTAACTAATCGTGGGTTCTGAGCCGTGGGTCACGGTCCTGGAAAAGAAGGGGTTTGATGTGGGTAGGGCAATATATAACTGAAAGCGTGTAGATTCGCCATCGAAGTAGCTGCAGTGTCAGATTTTTGTAACATATTTGGACCACAAAGCTCAATGATTGAAGGAAACTGTGACTTGTAACTGAACGCAGCTATTCGCTGTATAGTTCAGGGTTTGTTAAAAAGAGCTTGTATTGGTATTTCTGCTGTTTGACCATACTGATTTCCATACAAAAATTACACACTGCACGATTCAGTGTTATTTAAAAGATCTTCTATGGAAGTTCTGTTCGCCCGCACCGATTTCAATTTTAGAAATAGATAATAATTGAATAAATATACAACGTTCCATATTTATTGTTAACCTAAATTTTGATTTAAATAAATATATTTTCACATATATTTACTCTGGGAGAGTGGGATTAGTATGTGGGATGAACTGGATGAGATATATTCACCCAGGCGTGGGTGGGATTGGTAAAGTGGGATTGGTTGGGTTTTATATTCGCCTGGGGTTGGGTGGGGTTGGTGTAGTGTGTGGGTTTGGAAGTGGTTGATGTTGCTGTTGAGGGTTTAACGCAATAGTTCAGCACATAATAGACTATACATAGTGCACAGTATATCTGGTGGAGGAAGAACCAGGGAAAGCCGCTGGGACGAGTCACTGACCCACGAGAAGCTACTTGCAAGCTTTCTAACATACTCACGCTGGCTGAGCCCGAGATTCGAACCTACGCGGACAGAGGTGAGATGTCAGTAATGAGTAAAGGCGAACACCTTAGACCACGTGCGAAATGTGTTGGGTTGGATATATTCACTTGGGGAGGGTGGGAATGGCAGAGCGAGATGAATTGGATTGGATATATTCACTTGGGGAGGGTGGTACTGGCAGAGCGAGATGAATTGGGTTAGATATATTGACCCAGGGTGGATGGAATTAGTAGAGTGGGATCGGTTGTGTTGCATATAATCTGTGGAAAAAAAGTATCTTCCATACGATACGGGCGATCATGATAGAAATTTGAATTGTGTAAGATCAATCTGATTGAAATCATTTATTATTATCATTATTATTATTATTCTAGGAAACTGAATCGGTTATGAAGAACTTGACAACAGCAAATATTAAGATGGAGTCAGAGCGCATGCGCCAGACTGAACTACTGGAACAAAGGAAGGAAAGGAGACGCCAACAGAAGCATTCCACAGAAGAAAAGGCATTAGAACTTCTAGAGAAAGCCTTGTTGATGGACAGACAGTGAGTATTGTTTTTTGTTTCTTTTCTCAAGTAATAAACACGTGTTCTTTTTACCTTGAAAAGTGTACTTGATTTGTTGCATGTGATTATAATGTATGGTTATGTTATTATATAAATCAGTGGTCTTCCTGAAATGGGACCATCCCGACTGTTTCCAGTATATGGCCCAACCAAAGGCCTTAGCTTTAAAATGCACAGTCTTGGGGAATGATACAATGACTTCTCGTCTGATTTTGTAGCTTTTGAGGTAAACCGTATCTGTTGAATCTCTTGATGTATGTCAAAATGTTACAGCTTATTTTTGTATTCATATCACCACCAGTTTTCCACGGCGGCTACCGTTCTTTCTGTCTCTTTCTCTGTTTCTTTCTTACTTCTTCCCATCTTATTCTGATATTTAATTTCGACTTTCTGGTATTTGTTATTTTCTACTCGCTATATAGTTGCAAATTCATGATTGAGACAAACTTCTGTGCTCGCATGAACCTATTTTCAATCTTTAATTTTATTTGCAATTATAGCACATTATGACATTAAAATATGTTTAAGCCCTGAGAGAGTTTCCCCAAAGAAGATATCTTTAATTGCATACAGTTTTTCATATACGCAAAAACTTTTATTACGTAAAGTTTTAAAATACGCCAAAACTAAAAATGTATGAAAACAGATATCTCAAAGTATCCAAATATATATGTGTCAGTGACATTGTGTTTCTAAAATCGTATCAAAAGGAGTTTTGCAGAAGACTACGTCTTGCCTACGACTCTGATTTTAAAAACTTTTCGTTTGCGTAAGTAGATTCATTTATATACATTTAACTAAACCACACACTTGCCCACACAGTCTGGTTGTCCATATTCATTCCTGTTTATCAGATTCCATACATAAGTTTCTGTCAACACCGAAGCTTTGTGTGTCAAGCGATCCTTTAAAATCTCAGATTTTCAATAAAAGTATACTCGTGTGGACAAGGAACATGTTGGGATAAAACGACTATTTTTTCAGTTGGTTGTCTTTATATTTCAAGGAGCTGCTAAATGTTGGATGTTGTTTAATCCTCCCACGCCTCATTGTTGTAGCATTAACAACTTTGCAGTGTCTAAAGGATAAGTTTTTTTTTTTTTTTTTTTTTTTTGTTTTGTTTTTCATATGAATACCTTGTAGAAGATGCACATATATAAATATACGAAAATGAAAGATCCCAAACAAGATCGTTAATGTCATACTTGCGACTGAAATTGTTCATTAAATTGACTCTTCTTATCGTGCCTTTAGTAATAAAATAAAGCAAAATAATAATAAAAAAAAAAAACAGTGGTTGACAGCTGGAAAATGGCTAACCCCATCCAGACTTCGGTAAATTTTTGTTCAAGATTCTAAACTACATTGGCCCGCTGAGCATTCTGTATTGTGGGCTATCTGTACTTCGCTGCGTAATCACCATTGTGCTGTCTATATCAGCGTCTTTCCGACGGGAACAGGTCAAAACGTACCCAACCAAAACATACCCAAGTCAAAACGTACCCAAACCGAAACGTACCCAAGTCAAAACGTACCCAAACCGAAATGTACCCAAGTCAAAACGTACTCAAGTCAAATTGTACCCAAATCAAAACGTACCCAAACGGAAACGTACCAAGGTCAAAACGTACTCAAGTCAAAACGTACCCAAATTAAAACATGACCGACACTTGCTTTAAATAATAACATACTTTTCGTGTATTGTGTTTCATATGACAGTGACCGACCTGATGAGCAATGGAAATCGGCAGACGCAATGGAACTATCTAATCATATGATCTAGCTCCAACGCGCATTAAGAAATACATCTTTAAGTTAAGAAGTATTATTTGAATATATTTATGTTGTGTTTTCCCGTGGAGAGGATCCTACCAACTGATCTGAACCATGCCTGATGACTGCTTCATGTGTTTTAACCAGTACTAAAATGCGTATGGTTCATACAATTATTAGCGTCAGTTTTGAAAATTAATTTTTTCTATTTCACAATAGAAACAGATATGTATACATCTGATAATTACAAACTTCTTTTGACAGTTTATAATTAAAAAATTAAAAACACAAAAATCAATTCCATTGCATCTTTATTTGCGTCGCGTTCCATTTTTTCCATTTCGTATTTTATTTTATTTCTTTTGCGTTCGATTTATCCATTACGTATTTTAGTCATACCAGCTTGAATCATCAGTAATACTTTACTTCTTTTCGCTAAATACTATTGATTTTAAGGATAGTTTCATTGCGTCTGCCGATTTCCATTGCTTATCAGGCCGGTCTTTGTCATATGAAACACAATACACTAAAATAATGTCAGTTTTTAAAAAAGAGTGTTGGGTCATGTTTTAATATGGGTACGTTTGTCTTGGGTACGTTTCGGTCTGGGTACGTTTTGATTTGGGTTCGTTTCGGTTTGGGTACGTTTTGACTGTAAACCGTTCCGACGTGTAGGTAGTGTTTGCTGGATAACAATTACGCGTACTGTGTTCCAAGCTGTTATTTGTTTTCTTTCTCCATTGTCTTTTATCAAATGCGAAAATATTCTCTGCTACTGCATAATAAATTATACAGAAAATACATTGCACTATTAGTTATCATTTAGTGTAAGCTTTTGCCTGTTGGAGAACTTGTTTTGCTAGATAGCAGTAGCTATCGTAGATCTAGTAATGCGTCAGTCCATGATCTTGTTTTCCAGACTTTCCGAGAAAAAGCAACAGCAAGAGATAAAGGTTAAAGAACGTCTGGAAGAGATGAAGAAAAAGAAAGAAGACGGAAGGGAGACTCGAGCCGAGGTCACTAAAGATACTAGATTTTGAAGGACAATGAATAACGGGTTGACGGGATTTCCTTAAGAACAGTTCTGCTGTCGTACAGACAAAAAAGGGCCGGTATTGGTGTGCATGGAATTGCATGCGGAATTGAAATAAAGACTTGATGTGTGACTGCTGCCTCAGAGTGTGAACTATATCTTTTTTTACATAAATAGAGATTTGAGTCACGATGACGTTACATATTAGACCCCGTAACGCTGTGCATGTTCCCATAACTAAACTTCACTAAAAAAAATGGGTGAATGATTTTTAATTTTTATGTCCCCAATTTTTCGCAGACGCGGGTCAGCATTGGAAGGTTTTGTTTTTTCACAATTTTCTTTATTTTACTTAAAAAGTGCCATTAACATGTTTCATTATGGTATATAGTTTCACTATATCCGAATGTGTACACCATATACTGAAAATGATGAATTTCATTGTCCACTTAAGGATCATGATTTTTTCATCTACAATGTTGACTTGGTAATGTTAACTTTAAAACTTTAATGTCAGTGTTTTTTTTTAGGGTAGTTGTTTTAAATTTTTCGAAAGTTTCTTTTTCTATGATTGATTATTATAACAAAGGCATGATACATATTTCGTACATAAAAATCTGACATCTTATTGATTAATGACCAAACTTTCTGAATATGAGGGACAACTTCTTAACTTAAATAAATTTCGTGAACCCAATATACCTTAGGGGTTGATGGCAGTATAAAAATAGATATAATAGATATATAGTTTATCCATTTTAAGACTATTTATCCTTTTTTTCTTCTATCATTCGTCTATTTGTTATCCTTTGTTTGTGTATTTCCCCATCACTCAGACATGCACGAGTCAAGAATTTCTCTTGGCTTTTGTGTTTAGTATTTGTTTTATAGATGTGTTTATTTCTCTGACGAAGAGCTTGTTGAGCTCGAAACGTTGAGAAATTGTTTTGTATTGGGGCCGTTATGAATCTATAATTTAACACACACACACACACACACACACACATATAATGGCCAAGAAAATTATCTTTTGTCACAAATATCAGAATAATTAAAGGGATACATCTTATAGCATTTAATGTCTCTATAATGTACCAATACATATTTTTATTTACTGCAATTATTCAAAATGAAATCGTACAGATGCAGAAGGAAAAACACTGCTGTATAAAGGAGTTTAAAAGGAAACATTGTTTGTATAAAGGAGTTTAAAAGGAAACACTGTTGTATAAAGGAGTTTAAAAGGAAACACTGTTTTGGAAGGTCAAACATAAGAAAGGAAATGTTTACAGTTTTGCTTTACTAGTCATTTGGCGGAAATGTTTTATTACGTAGGCGTCTTGTATTTCCTTGACACTATATATATATATATATATATATATATATATATATATATATATATATATATATATATATATATATATATATCGTCTGTACTCGATTATAAGCCGGTCTAACTGCAAATAACATAAACCCTATCTGGGTCATTGCCGCTTTTTTACCTGGATCCGACTTATAAACAAGTATATATGGTATTTCTTGTGTGATATAATTAGTTTTCATCCATACACCATCGCAAAGTTTGATGGTCTACTTGTCAAAGACAACAAAAACAATAACGACGATAAAAACACTCTTAAACTTCGAGTCGAAAAACCGAGGTCATGGTAACCATTACCAGGGGAATAATATCTCGCCAATAAAGAACTACTACATTTCACTGGTGATAATCTGTTGTTTTGCAAATCTATCGATTTTCAGTGAAAATGTCAGTTAGAAGCCACATTCATGAGTTATAG
>JAECUM010020310.1:0-72950 GCA_016617855.1 Megalonaias nervosa | reverse complement strand
TCTCTCTCTCTCTCTCTCTCTCTCTCTCCTCTTTTTCATATTGCAACTGCAATTGCTTCTCTTCTAATTGCAACTGCAATTGTTTCTCTCTCTCCTCTTTTTCCAATAACATTTGTTCTTTTTCTTTCTGAAGTTCAAACTTCCTTAACTCTAATTCCATCTTGTATTTCATTTTTTAATTCCTTTACTTTTATGTCAAAGTCTCATACAGACTTACTGACCGAAGCCAAAACACTTTTATCGAAAACATTCTTCTCTACCAAATACTGAATCAAAATGTTTTTAATTTCTTGCTTCGTTAAAGAAGATTTTGCTTCAGAAAGATCGTATTTTCTGGCAAGGTCAAGCAACTCATCTTTCTACAGACTATCCAACTGCTCCTGAGTAGGACTAGAAAGAAAAGTCTCCACTTTTGATGACATTGTGAAAAAAGCCTGTTGATTTCACTAAAGATTTCAAACAAAATGTAAATAGTACTTGGGACTTAAAAACTAGGGGAATTTACATTTCAAAAAACAATTTTCTGAAATATTTTAGCCAAAATTCACATATCCCGAAGACGAGAACCCCAATTTTCTTTTATTACGTGTAGGCTCGTACAAAAATAACAAAAGAAAAGAGTGAAGCCAACAAGCTTTGTAAGTTTTAACAAAATAATTTATTTCCTTAGAAAACAAGGTAAAACATGAAATAGGACTTACGGTTTGTGAATATAATCCAAAAATTAATCATAGAATTGAAAAATATAAGTCCTATCACTAAACAGTTCTAATTGAATCCAGGTTCGAATCTCTATGAAGTTCCAATATGGAAGGCGATGGCATTAGATGAGGTCGTTGTACTGATGGCAACAGTTCCTCGTTGAATCACAATTTATAATGTTCTGTTTAGAATTCCAGAATAAATTTCCACTAAACGTCTTTGTCCCAGAATTTTTATAAAGAAAAGCTCTTGTTTTGTTTTCCAGAGAATATAAATTATTAAATCCCAAAAATTAGATGAACTTCAAAACAAAATGGCATCAACATCAAAACACCTTGAGCTCTAACGGTGTAAAACTACGACTGGCAAATCTACTAGAAAACGTCTGTTTTAACCCACGATCTTAGATCACATGGTGTATCACGTGACGGGACTACGTGATCACTAATTTGAACAGCGCAGTAAAAAAAAAATGCCATTTAGCACGTAGCTTAGAATAACCCTATCTAAGAATCAGATTCTCACGCTAGAAATAAATAAAAAAAGAAAGCTGTTTACAACTTAGCTAACACGTGGGACGAACATGACCTTGGTAATAGCCAATCATTTTCATTCAATGTTTACAAAATCGGAACCAAGATTAAGAACTAAGTTATCTAAAAATAAAAATGAAGCAAACATTTGCATTCTACTCAGGTCAAAACAAAAAACTAAATTTAATCGGAAAATATCAAATCCCGTGAAAATTATCATTACAATAAAATGTAATGAAACAAAAATAAAATAAAAAAGAATTTAAAACTAACACGCAAGCAATTTAATTACATATACGTAACTATATATATATATATATATATATATATATATATATATATATATATATATATATATATATATATATATATATATATATATATATATATATAACTTACTATAGCAATTAAATTTACATAGGAAGTTATATTAAGAATATCACAAAATATACTCTGATATGTCGAACTTTGAACAAGTATGGAACCTTAAAATTGAATTCATTGTGCATTAAAATTTTATTACAGTCAAGCCAGCAAGGTCTTTGTGAAGGGTCACTTCGACCTTTTCTTCATGTCAGTGTTAAACTTGAAAGACCAGCATCTACGGCTCATTTACAATTGACCCAGGCATCGCAACGCTGTCATGGGAAAGTAAACATTAAAGTTACCGACCATAACCGCTTGATGTGAATCCCATGTCAAATAGTCATTTTCAAAAAGAAGTTGATAAGCATCGTATTTCTCAGATTCTAGGCTGTCAAAATCTGACGAAAGAAATAATCATCTTGGGGAAAAATTAAGAACGGCTGATTACGATTGGTCAGTTTAAATTAAGGCGTACACCTTGGAAATAATGTTGAATTTAAAGGTAACGACCTTGGTCGAATTCTTTAGTCCGAAATTTCCTGCGAGTGGACAAGATTGACTCCGGGGAAACCTAAAGAATAGTGCTTTCCTCGTTAAACAAGTAAAGGGGACCAGTTGGCTGTCTTGTAAGAAAAGACAGGCTTTAGTGCTAGCACGCACAATTGCTGAAAAGAACAGCATTAAGGTACGCAATTTTAATTTTTCATGTAATTTTCTATTTTATTTGTCTTGTTTATGCAAATGTATTTGATATGACTAGGATTCATACTATGTATCGTTTATTCGATTTCATGGAAATCTGTTGATATGCTAGAGTTGTTATGCAATTTATTTCTTTAATTTTACAGTTACTAGTTCATTGATAGAATTGACTGATCGCATGCGATCCAAATTTTCAAATGTGTAGGATTTCATAGGGTTATATGAATTAATTTCCTTTGTCTGTTAGGACGATACTGATTATCATGAGTTAACGATAATTGCATATTTATATCTGATTTTGTAATGATTAAATAATCTTGTAGGTTAGGGATTGTTGTGAGCTAGAATTTAATGAATCTTATGCAATAGCAATCGAGCATGTATCTTATTGAGTGGAACTGACTAGGTTGGATGTCTAATGAGTCATGTGGTAGTGTATGCAGGGAGATACAGGAATGTTGTTTATATGCACCGCTCACATGTTAATTCATGGTCAGCCGCTGTGTAGCGAGGGTGATGATATATCGAATTAGGTCAGACTTGCATGTGTATTACAGGGGTCATTTATAACTAGAGATAACGATTGTACCTTACACAAAATACAGTCTAAATTTGTAAGGACCATTAATCGTTAAGGTCACCTCATGACAGAATTTATGCAGTGTTTGGATAGCTAGTTTATGCTTTCTGAGTAACGAAAGTGAGAGAATTTTATATACGTATAGAAGACAGGAAGCGACGCTAGGCGATGCAGATCAGGCGTGGACGTTGTGCTCATTTTACCACACGTTACCATGATGAAACGAATCCAAAACAGAACACTGCTACTGAAATTCTATTAACGTAAATTTGTTTGAATTGAAGCCGACACTATTAGTTTTTCTTTTGTTATTGATTAAATTTGTATTTTCTTGTCTAAAGGGGCTCGTATTGTCTTATTTCTTCGCAATACTTTTGTTCAGTTCTCTGTTAATGTTCTATCTATCCACTCACACCGGGCAATAAAATCGAGGGAGGTCATCCTCTAGATAACGACGGCCAAATCTAATTAACCATCCCTCTGTACTTTTTGGCAAAGCCCGAAATATCTATGCATCCCTGTCAGTACAGCAAAGTGCTGGCTATGATTTGGTTAAGGAATGCATTTTAAAGGGTTATGAGTTAGTCCCTGAGGCTTATCGGCAAACATTCAGGAACTAAAAAAAAGAAGCTGGACAAACTTATGTCGAATTTGCAAGAGAACAGGAGCAGTTATTTAAGAGATGGTGCTTAGCTGAGAATGTTGAACATGATTATGAAAGTCTTGAACAACTTGTTTTACTTGAAGAGTTCAAAAACTGTGTTACTAATGACATTAAGACTCATCCTGAAGAACATGAGATCGAAACCTTGGAAAATGCTGCTCTTGCTGCTGACAAGTATTCCTTAACTCATAAAATTCCTGTTGTAAGTAAGGCTTTCACTCAGCAGTCTACATGTAGAAAGGTATTTCAGCCTAATACGACTGTTTCAAAAACTCAATCTAGCACAACATTTAAAACTCAAGCTTCTGATAAACTTGATTCAATATCCTTGTCTCTTCCTATGTGTACCTATTGCAAGAAAAAAGGACACTTTATTTCTGATTGCTTCAAATTGAAATACAAACATAAGAATCAAGACAGACCTATCCCAAATGCTCTTATTTCTAAGAGGTCAAGGTCACGGTCATGTATTGAAAGCAATACATTTGTTGGGTCTAATAAACCCCATTCTGATTTTATTTTGGAGAATTATGAACCATTCATGTCGAAGGGTCCTATATCAATCTTGGGTGATTTGACCAATCCTATCCCTATTAAAATTTTAAGGGACACAGGAGCTTCTCAGAGTCTTTTATTATCAGGTACTTTGCCTTTTTCTGAGAAGTATTCTTCTAATGAGAGTGTTCTCATTCAGGGAGTAGACTGCGGCCTTGTTAATGTTCCTCTCCATTCTGTAAATTTGTCATCAGACTTTGTTTCAGGACCTGTGACAGTCGGTATAATGCATACTTTACCCGTTGAGGGCATTCATTTGTTACTAGGCAACGATCTAGCTGGAGACAAGGTTGTGGTTAATCCACATGTAACTGGCAAGCCTTCCTTGGATCAGAAAGTTGCTCCTATTGAAAAAAAAATACCCTGATTAATACCCATCTTGTGAAGTTACTAGAGCGATGGCAAAGAAAGTTCTTGAAAATGATTTTGATAAGGAAAATATTCCTTTAGCTGACACATGTATTGGTCAGGCTTTTGATGAGGTCACTTTCACTCCTAATTTGGATCAATCGAAAGGTATTGATCACAGTGATCCTCTTTTAACTACTCATTCTCTTTTATCTAATCAGGGTGACAAACGACAGTCACTTCTCGTCAAACAAGAAAAATATCCTGAGATCTCCTGTTTGTTTCAGAGGGCCATTAGTGAAACTGAAGCCACTGAAGTACCTGTTTGTTTTTCATTAAAAATAGAATTGTTAAGAGAAAATGGAGACCTCCCGAGGTACCTGCTGGTGACGAGTGGTCAGTGAACTATCAGATTGTAGTTCCAAAATCTTACAGACAGGAAATACTTAGTTTGGCCCATGAAACTCCTCTGGCTGGTCATTTAGGGATAAATAAAACTTATCACAAGATATTGGCCACTTTTATTGGCCAAAAATCAAAAGTGATGTTTGTAAATTTTGTAGATCTTGTCATACTTGTCAAATGGTAGGAAAACCCAATCAAAAGATACCTAAGGCTCATTTGCAACCTATTCCTGCATTTGACGAACCATTTAGCAGAATTATGGTAGATTGTGTTGGTCCCTTACCCAAGACCAAGTCAGGCAACCAATACTTCTTGACCATTATGTGTGCATTAACAAGATTCGCTGAGGCAATTCCTTTGAGGAATATTAAAACCAAAACCATTGTAAAAGCTTTGATAAAGTTTTTACTCAATTTGGCCTTCCCAAATCTGTCCAATCGGATCAAGGGTCAAAGTTTATGTCTGGAATTTTCCAGCAAGCTATGCACGAATTAGGCATTCAACAATTTAAATCTTCTGCTTACCACCCTGAGAGCCAAGGGGCTTTAGAAAGATTTCATCAGACTTTGAAGAATATGATTCGGTCATATTGCTTTGATACGAGTAAAGATTGGAGGTGAAGGCATTCATTTACTTTTGTTTGCAGTTAGGGAGTCCGTTCAAGAATCTTCAGGATTCAGTCCCTTTGAACTAGTTTTCGGACATACTGTGCGTGGACCATTGAAGTTGTTGAAAGAGAAACTTCTTTCTAATGAAGATGCTGAACTCAGTCTTCTTGATTATGTTTCTGATTTTAAGTACAAGTTGTCAAAGGCTTGTGAGGTCGCAAGAGCAAATCTGCACTCTACTCAGTTAAAAATGAAATCAAGATATGATAACAAATCAAGGGATAGGAGTTTTCAACCTGGTGATAGAGTTCTAGCTCTCTTGCCCATACCACAAAATCCCCTTCAGCCTAAGTATTATGGTCCATACACGGTTGAAAAGAAAGTAAATGATTTAATTTACATCTTAAATACTCCTGGTAGGCGAAAACAAAAACAACTTTGCCACATTAACATGTTAAAGGAGTATATTGAAAGAGAAGTAAGTCATGCAATTAATTTAGTTGTACCTGTGCCACAAACTGAGGATTTAAGTGAAGAAATTCAATTGGACTGTGTTGATCTTGGAGCAACAAATCTTCGGAATTCAGAAATTATGGAAAATCTGGACCAGAAACTTTTACATTTGCAACAACAAGAAAGGAATGAACATAAACAGTTATTATTCGAATATGAGCACTTGTTTCGAGATATTCCTACGAGGACAAACAAAATTATTCATAACGTTGAAATTGTAGATTCAAAACCTGTGAAACAACACCCATACAGGATGAACCCTCTCAAACAGGAATACTTCAAAAAGGAAATTCAATATTTGCTGGAGAACGATTTTATAGAGTCCAGTAAAAGTGACTGGAGTTCACCATGTTTACTTGTTCCGAAACCAGATAAAACTTTCCGTATGTGCACTGATTATAGGTAGGTGAACAGAGTGAAAAAAACAGATTCATTTCCATTACCAAGAATCGATGACTGTATTGATAAAATCGGAAATGCCAAGTACGTCACCAAATATGATCTTCTGAAAGGATTTTGGCAAGTTCCATTAACGGAAAGGGCAAAAGAAATTTCAGCATTTGTGACTCCAGATGGACTCTATCAATATAAGGTAATGCCGTTTGAGATGAAGGGTTCGCCAAGTATTTTTCAACGCTTGATGAATATGATTACCTCTGGTATAGATAATTGTGATGCTTACATCGATGATGTCATCATCTACAACGACACCTGGAAAGAACATCTAGCCACGATTCGGAAATTCTTCGACAGACTCACTGATGCAAATTTGACAATCAATTTATCTAAAAGTGAGTTTTGCCGTGCTTGTGTAATTTTTCTAGGACATATTGTGGGACATGGACAAGTTAAACCTATAGATGCTAAGGTCAAGGCTATCTCTGATTTCCCTGTGCCTGTCAGTAAAAAGCAACAGATGCCAATTATGGGTATGTCCAGATACTATCGGAAATTGTGTTCCAATTTCTCTAATATTGCTGAACCCCTGACAAACTTGTTATGTAAGAAAAACAAGTTTCTTTGGACTGAAAAATGTCAGGAGGCTTTTGATAGGTTAAAGGCCATACTCAAAAGTGCGCCGGTTCTAACAGCTCCAAATTTCAATCTTTTAAACTCTCTGTTGATGCAAGTGATGTTGGGGTTGGAGCAGTATTGATTCAAGAAGATAGAAATGGTGTTGATCATCCAGTGTGCTATTTCTCTAAGAAACTGAATAAGCATCAAAGAAATTATTCAACAATCGAGAAGGAATGTTTGGCTTTAATATTGGCATTACAGCATTTTGAAGTTTACATTAGTTCAGTCCCTTCTCCGGTTGTTGTGTTTAGTGATCACAACCCCCTTACTTTCATCGACAAGATGAAAAATAAAAATCAAAGATTATTAAGGTGGAGTTTGTTTTTACAAGAATATAATCTTGACATCAGGCACATCAAAGGAAAAGACAATTTGATTGCATATGCACTTTCCCGTGTGTAGAAATATTATTTCATGTACATTTTGTCTAATTCATAAGAGTTTTCTTTCGTAATTTTGTTTACATATGGTAAAAAGAAAGCTTTATTTTATAAATCTTTCATTTGCTTTATGGGGGAAGTGTTATGTATATGTAATTAAATTGCTTATGTGTTAGTTTTTAATTCTTTTTTATTTGATTTTTGTTTCATTACATTTTACTGTAATGATAATTTTCACGGGATTTGATATTTTCCCAGTAAATTAGTTTTTTGTTTTGACCTGAGTAGAACGCAAATGTTTACTTCAATTTTATTTTTAGCTAACCTAGTTATTAATCTTGGTTTCGATTTTGTAAACATTGAATGAAAATGATTGGCTATTACCAAGGTCATGTTTGTCCCACGTGTTAGCTAGGTTGTAAACAGCCTTTCTTTTTTTTATTTCTAGAGTGAGAATCTGATTCTTAGATAGGGTTATTCTAAGCTACGTGCTAAATGGCATTTGTTTTACTGCGCTGTTCAAATTGGTGATCACGTAGCCTCGTCACGTGACCCACCATGTGATCTAAGATCGTGGGTTAAAACAGACGTTTTCTAGTAGATTTGCCAGTCGTAGTTTTACACCGTTAGAGCTCAAGGTGTTTTGATGTTGATGCCAGTTTGTTTTGAAGTTCATCTATTTTTGGGGATTTAATAATTTATATTCTCTGGAAAACAAAACAAGAGCTTTTCTTTATAAAAATTCTGGGACAAAGACGTTTAGTGGAAATTTATTCTGGAATTCTAAACAGAACATTATAAATTGTGATTCAACTAGGATATGTTACCATCAGTACAACGACCTCATCTAATGCCATCGCCTTCCATATTGGAACTTGATCGAGATTCGAACCTGGATTCAATTAAAACTGTTTAGTGATAGGACTTATATTTTTCAATTCTATGATTAATTTTTGGATTATATTCACAAACCGTAAGTCCTATTTCATATTTTTACCTTGTTTTCTAGGGAAATAAATTATTTTGTTAAAACTTACAAAGCTTGTTGGCTTCACTCTTTTCTTTTTTTGACATTGTACGTTGTATATATATATATAAGAATATATATATATATATATATATATATATATATATATATATATATATATATAGTATATATATATATATATATATATACACCTGGTTTTTGTTTTGAAAGTTATAAATTGATGTTTACTTAGGTTTGTATTCAAGTCTCAGCCTTGATTATGACCTTAGAATGTTCTAGAAACGAACTTGTTTACAGTTTGGAGTAATTTTCCAGTAAGATGATTAAATATTTTTCAGAAAATGCTTTTGCGACATAGGTCAAGTGGTGATGTATATCATGTTGAGATCAACAAGATCATTAGTTCCTGCTTTATTTAAATTGTTATTTATTGGAATTACAAGTGCTTGGACTAAAACACTATTTTGATGTTACTGACGACTCATTCAAAGACATTCTGGATTATATCATTGTATCAAGAACATCAAGACTATTGGTACATCAGTACATTCAAGAACATAATTAATTTGGAACACCATTGCAATTCATTTAGAGCACTCTGTTATTTTGGATCTATGATAGAACTTTTAGGTCTATTTGATATTTATTTAACAATACTGCAAGTAGTGGTAAAGCGATAAGCCTGTGCCGCGTATCGATACGATTCACGATACACAGTCTACGATACGATACATTATCGATACACGTATCAACTTGAGGGTCTTTTCATCTTTAGAAGGACTGGCAGTTGTTGTGTAATTTATACGTATTGACTTATTGGTTCTATTTCCAGTATGCAGCTTACAGACAGACATATACTAGCATCTATATGTAAGCGCTCATCAATTGATAACCATTTTTGTGCGAAGTTCCTCTGTTGCTGTGACAATACATCCTGTGTGTCACGCAGAGAACAAGCTACATTAAGTTCTGATTGTTGGTTGTTGTTTACTCTGGACTGGAATAAACAATAACCACCAATCAGAATTAAATGCAACATATATCACTGTGTGACACACTGGATGTGTAACCATGAAATTAGACGCAAGTAGATAAGATACGAATTAACAGAGTAACCTCGCGTAAACATGGATATTAAATGATGAGTAAAGTACTTCATTATACATTGGGAACACATTTGAAATGTCTCCGGTATGATGCACATGCATTTGGGAGAAGATAATTAAGATAATTAGCATAGAATCGGCCGGGGGGGGGGGGGAACATTACGAAACACGTCACCTTATTTTCATTTGCAGACGGAGAGCGGTGTTGTCAACTGTTTTTTCTTTTGCCGAAAAAAATGAGCGCTTGTGCCTGGGACATGTTTCAGACGAAGTCTCAATTTAAAGAACATAAAGGTAAACGACTAATAATTATTAATGACTGCTATTATGTATATATAATTTTATATTGTGTTTTATTGACCTTTGTCCATAATTGAGGGTAGGAATTGGTCTTATATGTCTAATGCCATGCAGGGTAACATGTTTACTTGGTTTGCGTGCATATACAGCCTTGTTTCTGACCTTAGAATGTTCTAGAAACGAATTTTGTTTACAGTTTGATGGAAAATTCCATTGCAAATGACCTAGGTCCAGAGCATATTATTGTCTTATAAGTCAGTTGACAGTCCGTATATACGTTTGAAGAAAACAAAATTATTTATTCCATATCCTAGCATCAGTCTTAGTGGTATCAATTTTATTAATATTCAATCGAGACGATTTAATTTATTATTTAAATCATTCATTAGAATTACAAAGTGTTCATTGATTTAGTACTAAATCACTATTTTGGGATCATTGTTAATTCATTCAAAGATATTGTAGATTATATCATTGTGATGCATCAAGACTGTTCGCACATTAGCACATTAAAAATTGGAATTTACTCGGAATACTCTATACTTTTAGACGTGTGATAAAACCGTTATGACTGTTTGGGATTTAATTCACAATACTGTAAATTTTGTTTTAAATGTTCACTGTGTATTCGAAGGAAACACATTATTTGATGAATTAACAAAAAAATGTTCTCTCTTTTCTGTTACTTAATTTAAGAAAGTAGAGTCGTAACAGAAGATTGGGATCTCGTCGGGATACAATTTTTTTTTTAAATATTGCTGAAATCTTCTATCTTTTCAATTTTAAATTCACTTCCTTTTGGAATATTTTTTGCAAATACCTTTTAGGCAGTCCGATCGATTTCATTTTCGAATATTTCAGAAATTAAGAGAGCTCCAGCTTGAGAAATAAATGATGCAATTGCAGAGAGAGAGAGAGAGAGAGAGAGAGAGAGAGAGAGAGAGAGAGAGAAAGAGAGAGAAGAGAGGGGGAGGAAGATACAATATCAGAAAGAAATGACTTAAATGCAAAGATTAAAAAAGAAGGAGAGAAGGAAGTACAGATGCATAGAACTGGCAGTCGGAAAACACTCACCCCACTCCCCTTGGTACACACAAGTTCAGGTTTTGATGTTACCAGAAATATTTTAGATTAGTACCCCCTTTTAAATAAAATGTAGATCAATACTTTCCTCATTTTGAGAAAATTGCTGAAATTTGAAATGTCCATGGGAACATTGGATTCTATTATTACAAAGTGTACTTATTGGCAAAGATCTTGAAATCTACACTTTATTGTCGGTACAAAAAAAAATTCTAATTATGATGTGGTTAAGGAATGTATATTGAAGGGCTTAAAGTTAGTGCCTAAGGCCTATCAAACATAGGTGTAGGAACTGTAGTAATAAAATTGGACAGACCCATGTTGAATTTGCAAGGGAAAATAAACAATTATTTGAAAAGTGGTGCTCAGCCACGAAAGTTGTTCATGATTACGATGACCTCAGACAGTTCATTTTAGTTGGAGAACTCAATAAGTACATTCCATAGTGACGCCAAAACCTACCTTGATTGGCAAAAGGACGAAACATTAGAAAATGCTTTTCGGAAAACTGATTACAAAGTTTCATTTGTCAATAAGTCTTCTTCTAAGCAGCTTTTTCTGTATAGAAATAAAAACCCATTTCAGTCTCATACCATCATCATCGTCATCAATCCCTTAACCCAAGAGGTCGTTGGGGCACCACAGTTGACTTTGCAACCAATTCTCTCTGTATCTTGCCCTTGACACACCACATGAAGACAGTCTCATACGAGCACTTCCAAATCTCAGTCTGTTACAACTTTTAGGAATCAAACTTATGATAAGACTAATCAGAAATCCATATCTCTTCCAGTGTTCAACTCTTGCAAGAAGAAAGGGCGCGTTATTTCTGATAGCTACAGATTGAAAAATAAACAACAGTATCAAGACAGACCTATTCCAAATTATCTTACTTCTAAGAGGTAAAGGTCACGGTCGTGTTTTGAAAGCAATACATTTGTTGGGTGTAACAAACCCCAGTCTGATTTGTTGTGGATAATTATGAACCATTCGTGCCGAAAGGTTCTATATCACTTGTTGGTGATTCTGCCAAGCCTATTCCTATTAGGATATTAAGAGACACGGAAGATTTTTAGAGTGTTTTATTATCAGGTATTTTGCCTTTATCTGAGAAGTCTTCTTATTCAGGGAGTAGAGTGCGGCTTTGTTAATGTTCCTCTCCATTGTGTACATTTGTCATCAGACTTAATCTCAGGACCCATGACAGTCGGAAGAGTGACGTCTTTTTCCATCCACGATATTCATTTATTACTAAGCAATGACTCACCGGAGATAAGGTTGTGGTTAATCCACTTATAACTGATATGCCTTTTTGGATCAAAGAGACGATCCTGCTGTGTTATGTATATTTGATTTAGTTCTTTTATATGCTGTGGGTTATGTACATTTGTATCTTGTAGCTGACTTGAACCAAAATCAAGTTTATTGTCTACCGGACAAAATTCATTTACTTTTTTTTATTCTGTAAACAACTAATACTTCGTTAATATTTTCTCTATAAGGGTGGGTTTAATATTAGGATCATTATCAATAAAAGTAGAATCTTTATCATGGTCGAGTCAAGGACGTTGTGTTATAATTTTAGGAACAGACTTTATTTAATTACAGCTTTTTCTGGAAATGAACTTTTGTCCTAATCCTGACTTTTCTTTTGTGTCTTAGTTTTTTTATATAATTTTGCTTACCGGAAAAAATTATACTTGTTATAACATCTGGGCAGAAATCGTTTATAATGTTGTCGTTAGGTTTTGATTTGGGTGAAATTATTTATTATTCTCTGGAAATACAAAGTGCTCAATAATATTCTTGGGAAAAGACATTAACTAGGAAATATAGTTAATTCAAACAATAAAATCTTGGATTATATTACTGTGATTCAACAAAACACTGTTGGCACGCCAATAAAATTCAGGCCATTGGTACGTTAGCACATTAGAGACTACCGGCCACTACAGGCACATCGACACCTACAGCGCTGGAATTTATATGGAATGCCAAAAAGGATTATTCAGAACTTTATTCATTACTACTTGTGTTAGTAATTCTTGGATTATTTGGGATTTAATTCGAAATACCGTACGTTCTTGTTACATTTACACTTTTTATTCTATGGAAATAAATTATTTGTTGAATTTTACAAAGTTTGTTGCTTCTCACTCTTTTCTATTACTTCTTTTAAGATCACAGGAGCGTAGTAACTGAAAAAGAAATCCCGTGATATGCATTTGCTAGATCTATGAAAAAAGATCCCTTGAGAATGATGTTGATTAAGTAGTTATTACTTTAGCTAACGCATTGGTCAGTCTTTTGATGAGGTCACGTTTGCTCCTCGTATTGATCAATCAAGAGGTATTGATCACAATGATTTTCTTTCTACTACCCATTCTCTTTATTCTAATCAGGGTGACAAGAGACAATCACTCATTTTCGAATAGGAACAAGATCCTGGGATCTCCTGTTTGTTTCAGAAGGTTACTAGCGAAGCTGAAGCACACAAGTACCTGTTTATTCTTTTGTGGAGAATGGGGTCCTTATTGAGAAAATGGAGACCACCTGAGGTACCCGCTGGTGACCTGCAGTCAGTGAACTATCAAATTGTTGTTCCTATGTCATATCATCGGGAACTTCTCAGTCTAGCCCATGAAACTTTTCGGCTGGTCATTTATGAATCATTAAACTTATCACAAAATCTTGAATCATTTTTATTGGAGGAAGATTACAAGTGATGTTTCTAAATATTGCAGATCTTGTTAAACTTGTCAAATGGTAGGAAAACCCATTCAGCATATGCGCGTCTGAAAACCTATATCTGCATTTGACGAGCCATTTAGCAGAATGATAGTAGACTGTGTCGATCACTTGTCTAAGACCAAGTTATGCAACCAATACTTTTTGACCATTATGTCCAAAAGATTACTTTGGTGAATATTAAAACTAAAACCATAGTAAACGTTTTGATAACTTTTTACACTTGTTGACCTTCCCAAATCTGTCGAATCTGATCAAGAGTCAAATTTTTTGTCTCGAATTTTCCAGCAAACTATGGATAAATAAGGCATCCAACAGTTTAGGTATTCTGCCTATAACCCTGACAGTCAACGGCCTTTGTAAAGATTTCACCAAACTCTGAAGATTATGATTCGGTCATAATGATGTGTTACCGGTAAAGATTGGGACTAGAGTGTTCATTTGGTGTTATTTGCTTTTAGGGACTCAAGAATCATTACATTTTAGTCCTTTTGTACTAATTCATTTAAAATTGTAATTCATTTGGAACACCGCTTGAATTCATTCGGAATATTCTATACTTTTGGACTTGAGATAGAACGTTCTTTACGTTTTGAGATTTAATTCACACTAATTTAATTAGTGTAAGTTGTTTTTCAATTATTTACTTTGTATTCTTAGGAAATAAAGTATTTGTTTCATTTTACAAAACATGTTGGTTTTCGCTCTTTTCTGTTATTAGTTTAAGACCACCGATTCGTAATACTGCCGAATATTAAAGTAACAGATATAGGATAAATATGGTTTTGTATCTAAACCTCCCTCTCTTTAGTCCTACAATGTAAGCTCACGACACTGATATTTATGTTTTGGGCGTAGAGGTCTTACTGCCCAAAATAACGGCGCTGTGTAGCGTGTTCCGATGTTGATAACATCTGAACGGTAAGTAAAATTTTCAGGAATATCTCACACACCTGGCAGCCCATATCAACGCGTTTCTACAAGTTGAAGTTATAATGTTTTAGTCAAACTTTACTTACTCTGATGTCTTTTTCCTAATAAATTCAAATTCCCACAGAAGCAAATGGACAGGTTTTCAAGTTCCGTTGGCCTAAATTTCAGTTGGCTGGAATGCAATGGAAACCGGGAAT
Source organism: Megalonaias nervosa (assembly GCA_016617855.1). Classification (NCBI taxonomy): domain Eukaryota; kingdom Metazoa; phylum Mollusca; class Bivalvia; order Unionida; family Unionidae; genus Megalonaias; species Megalonaias nervosa. Next base: position 58,162 of record JAECUM010020310.1, on the reverse strand, counting down.
ACAGAAACCGGTTAAAAGGTAAATAAGAATTCTGAACGAAACGAAGCGATCTAAACACTTTCTTCAATGTTAATATATTTTTATCCGTTTCGTTAAAGAAATATACTTAAACTTAACCCGATTTCGGCGTTCCCGGCTTCCATCGCTTTCCAGCGAACTAAAATGTAGGCCAACGAAACTTGAAAACAGGTCCATTTTCTTGTGCGAAAATTCAAATTTATTAGAAAAAAGACATCAGAGTAAGTTAAGTCTGACTTAAACATTATGACTTTGATTTGTAGAAAAGCTTCGTTATGGGCTGCCAAATGTGTGAGATATTCCTGAAAATTTGACTTTAGTTAAGATGTTAGTCAAGATCAAAACACGCTACACAGCGCCATTGTTTAGGCAGTAAGACCTCGACGCCCAAAACATAAATATCAGGGTCGAGGGCTTACATTGTAGGACTACCCTCTCTTATATCGATAATATTTGTATCGGTAACGGCAAAATTATTGATGCATCGATATATCGATGACTCGTTTCATCCCAAAATGTAACTTTCTTTCAAATTTTCACTTTTATTCTAGCGAAATAAATTATTTGTTGAATTTACTAAACTTGTTGGTTTTGCTTTTTCTGTTACTTTGTTTCAGACCATTGAGTCGCAAGAAATAAAATTTATGTGTATTCTTAGAAATGCATTTGAGGCTATTTCTCGACCGTACAGAAATCGTCGAGTGATGTCCCGATTACCATTAGCAGATACATGTACTTAAATGCTTTTTTGCTGGCTTGCCTCAGTACTAACTTACAGCAATATATATAATGTACTGTTCTTGTTGACTGCTATCAACATGCAAACTGTATCTCCATGTAAAGGGCGCAAAACAACGAAAGCATATAAGAAATAAACAATGAAAACAACTCCCAATGCATAAAACAAGTTATCAAATTCGGAATAATCCTATCCCTGATATATTTTCTTTTACGCTTGTGACTGAAGAGCTTGGAGCTTAATTACAACAAGTCTGCACATATATTAAGTGTGCTGCACTTGTGCAGGTAGGAAGAAAGCATCTGTCTGTTTACCTGCGCCTTTAATAGCGGTGTGTATCAGTACGCCACACTTGCAGGTATGGACTCGGACAAATACAGGTAAACCGCATGGGGCGAATATTGGTTACCACATAGAGCGATATATTGCTGTTCGATTGCATGCACTGAGATTGTGATGTTGAGAAGATAGATGGATAGTGGGGAGGTGAAGGTGGGTGGTCACTACCCCCACCACCGTTGTCATTCCCTACCACCATCAACTGAAACCTAAGGAGGATGAGGAGCCTGTGATTTTCTTTCCAACCAAGAGTTATGTTGATTTCTTTTATCTCAAAGTAATATATTTTAGACCTACATTATTACTTTTTGTATTTACCTTATAATCCGAGAAAGATTATATTTTCAAGCCACTAAGATGCCGGGAATTAAAAACTAAACATTTCCCAGGCAGCCTACCCTACCTCCCCCCCCCCCCAATCTTGTGGTCGGCCCGTAAAAAGTAACAGCTGAAGCACGGAAAAGAGGAAAAAGATGTCAGGGTAGTGAGTTTTTATTTGATCTCATTGTGGTGTCAGAGGTGCGAGTCAAGTTTTATTTTACCAGTATCCTAGAATGCATAATGATACAGTAATATTTGATTAGTGGTATTTCTAGCATCAAAATGTCGCTAGAGGGGGAGGGTGCAGGATTATAGTATTGCAGCATTTTAAATATAAAAGTTGTTCGAAGATTCTCTCTTTTTCTTTCAAAATAACTATTGATAGTAAGGCTGTTTTAGTTACCAACCTCTGGCATGACAACAAAATAACTGTTATTTACCGTCCCTGGTCTGGCTGACTTTTTCCCACGCCGAACATCCTCTGTTACTTTTCTTCTGGCCAACACTGAAGGATGCCAAATCTGTTACGGACACATTTACTGTAAGATACGCGCGTTACAATGCTTGCTTACGTCTGTGTATTCGAAAATGACACGGTTCTTTTCAAATAGCGGCAGAGCCCCCTTAAGAACGCTATCAATGAATGACATGAATGAACAATTGTCTGGTTCTGAGAAAGCTTCTGATTGGTCGGATAAAAGTCCCATTCACACAAAACAGATCACATGACAATGCCTAGTCGACGATCTATATACAATTGACAGGCCTCTGTGTATATACATACACGGCATAAAACCATGTGCTTTCACTGGGGCTCAACACTCATCTGTATTTGTATCTACCTGGATAAGTTGTTGCCAGTGCCTCTTTCATATATCTAGCTGAGATCATACCTGGCCGTTTTTGCATGCTGCCTGCCTCTACCCTTACTTACCTGTGTTTATAAGGTCTTGACCATAACATACTTAACGTAGAACGTCTTAAGAAGTGTCATTTCTTACATCGTGTGTTGTGTTGCATGCAGAAAAGTTTTCAATACAGTTTTATTCAGATATTGAAAAACAAAATAAATACATCAAAAACAAACTGCGACGTACCTGGACGTTTGGGAATTGCATTCTACCAACACACCGAAGCGTACACACCTTTCAAAGGATGCTACCTGTAACCTCTGCCCAAATATAATATAGGCGATTTTTTGTGCGTGAAATGAACCTGTTTTGTATGTATGTACAGCACTGTGTAATCCATTGCCAAAAAAAAAATGAAAATTAGCACCTGTCTCATCTTGAATAGCACTTTCATAAATGGAGTTTCACTGTAACAAATTGATGCTTCAGACTGTGCAATCAGCGTGGAAGATGCGGTTACTAGTTTCTTCTGAACTGTGCTGGCTCGTCCTAACTGTAAGTATGATTTCACACTATTACAAATTCTTCAGTTCCGCTAGAGTAACTTTAGCCGATACCTTCATACATACTTACCAATCTACCGAAATGGCTGTTGAGTCGATAAAGAGCGATATGTCAATACACAAATACTACGCCTAAATTTGCGTTCTAAGTTCTACATTTATTCCACTATAAACAGATTCTGCTTATGTTTATGATCGTTTTACCATCAGTATTTTATGTCGATTGATTTAATTTTCCATTTCATATATGGACTATTAATTACCTTTATACACAAGTACACATAAAGTTTTCGTTAGCATGCGAATAATTTGTTGCCTTTTATGTCTTCTGCAAGTATATTATATTTCTATCTGAACATAACACAAGCGCTTTTAAATGTCCATTTGCATTTCAGTATCGTTATTTTGAATTATAATTATGTACCAGAACAACCTAGTTACCTGAGGTTTTGTCGATGTATCGGATAAATTATCTCGGGTACTATTCTAGTTACAGGTCCTTCATATATTATAAAGATAAAGATAAACACTGTACCCGAAGGACAACTTATACGTTAGATGAACTTAAACCACTATATATTCCGTAAATTATTTTCGTCGAGTGGAAAGCAGACAATAAATATATCGTATTCGTAACACGAAATGCCAGACAAAAAATATTTCGTAATCGTAGCGTCCAATGCCAGACAACTATTTCAGGATCTTATGACAATATCTAAATGTCAAAAGACAAAATGTTGTAAAGCAAATGTTTTCTTTCCAAAACCTCTCTTTTCAAGGGCATTAAATGCCATTTTAAAATAAGAATTTAATAACATAAAACTCATCTTTGGAGTGACAATCTTCTTTTAATACCTTCTCAAATGAATATTCAAACTTTACACCTTCTTTTAATAGAATACTAGTATTGCGTTTAACATACTTCAGTACTTTAGACATACGGACACACACACACACACACACACACACACACACACACACGTGTGTGTATATATATATATATATATATATATATATATATATATATATATATATATATATATATATATATATATATATATATATATATATATATACGTGTGTGGCTCAGCCCTGGACCGATTAGCTTTTCCACACACTGGATTTGGCGGTTTTTCCGAGTGTCCATACCATAATATTATAATAGATTCCAAGCAAGGGTTTCTTTTTGGGTTAAAGCATCTTTGAATTACGTTCGTACTAATCTCACCTCTTGTTTGATCGATTAGTTATAATTTGTATGCACATGATTCTGTTCCAATATACAGATATTTTTGTTTGTAGACTGCAGATAATACATTTTATTATACATTTTAATTCCTTAAATTTGCTCACACTGATGGGGTATCACAAGTAATCAAAGCAGTATGAAAGAGTGACGGTTTGACATAAAAATCTTCTGTTTGAAGTACATTTATCAATCTTTGCTTTAAAAAAAAATTAAAAAGTATTAGCACATTTAACTGTTGAATTCGTTTTACATGTATTTGTATCTTTTGTTGCTCAGTTGGAATCAAAAAAGGGTGGATGAAAATATCTTGGAAGTGTATGTTGTCCATTGAGCAATAAATCAGGGTGTGACAATTATATCGGTCGGGTCATTCAGCAAAATGTTCATAAACGTCAACTCGTATGTCTCACACGTTTAAAGGCGAAGGTTGAAAGTGAATATACTTCGGGTTTGTTTTCTGGTTTGGTGGGGGGGGGGGTATCTTGTGTAGTTCGTTTCAGCCAATGCACAAGGAAAACATTTTATTCTGTTACTCCTTTGAAAAGAAACTTTTGTGCAGATAGCTTAGTTTGTCAAGCATGTGTGTCGATTATAATTGTGCATATTAAATATTTCAGATTTGAAACTTACTTTTGCTACGTTATTTGGATTTATGTAGCAGTCATTCCGCACAACATTGTCTTATCTTTGGTTGCAGATCTTAACATGTATAAACAAACGAACCTTATCTTGGGCTAGATAACGTCTGTAAAGTGCGGTGTCAGCAAAATTTGTCGTGCTATATCAGACCATCGGTAATGATTTTGATCACTTCTGCAAAATAACCTCTCACGATATCATTTTTTTTCGGTGGTCTGTAAGTGATAATATATTAGGTGCAAACATGTCAATTTTAAAAGGCAAAACAGATATTGTTGTCGTGAAATCCTTCCCACCCACACAGTCCACATATCTGGGCTTTGTATCGGGAAAACTGACAATGTAATCTCCTTGACATGCCTTCATAAACCGAACGTTCGACGCAGGAATAGTTACTTTTGTCTTTTACAGCCTCGCACTGGAACTGCTCCATTCTGCTAAACGTATAGGTAAAACCTTGGTCACCTATCGGTTATGGCTACCTAAAACAGATGCCAGGCAGATACAAAATGAGGACTGAATATACTAGTGTGATATACTTATATGTAACTAGGAACGAGTGTTGTAAATAGCAAATTTGGATGAAGAGATAAACCATTAAAGTTTGTCAGTGATGTAGCACTACTACTACACGACTCGCATCGTCCGCAAGCGTTGTTCTACAATACGGGTATACGGGTTTTTGCATTCTGGTTCAGGCAAGTAATCGGTACCAGCGTTGATGTATGAAACGCATGCTGCTATACTACTGATTCGGTTGACTCATTCGTTTATCTGTTATCACATCGTTGGTGTGCGAATGCGTGAACAAATTATGACTGAGTCTAATTTAAACAAAAAAATTAATCTATACCTACTTTACAAAATAGGTAATTCCACGTGACCTATTGACCTATTCAATTGGTAGTGGTCAAATAGTACATGGCAGATTTGTTGACTTACTATATCTCAATCGATTTAAATCGATCGAATAGGTAATCATATCACCATATCCAACAATTCACCATATCCCACAATGTTTCAATCGTTGACTGTTAGGGTCGTAACATAACAAACGACTGAACAAGATCTATCTTATCTTGTCAAACGATAGTACTAAAAGTGACTTATAACATTTACAACAGAAATCTGAAACTAATTTTATCCAAATTATCAAAATGATTGTCTGTTTATTGAGTCCCGCCTTATAACTATTTTTGTAGTATTGGTTACCTGCCTCATTAATGCATAAACATGGGTAGTGATTTTTAAGATGTTTAAGCGACTGATTGATTACTATATTTATTATATTTGGTCACGTAATGGTGTCTTGGGTCCGCCTGTCTTCCGGGTGCCTCCTGAGTTTTAGTATTTATTTATTCTTTGTTTAATATGATCACTGAGCGGTTCTGAAGCCCTCGCCTTGGACATATGTAAATCTTCATATCTGATTCACTGTCTGATTTCCGAGCTCTCTGTTTCTAACGTATATTAAAAACTGGGATTCTTGCATTTTCCTCATATAGGTTACTGTTTTACTCTCTTCTAAAACGAGTCCAACTGCAAACTGCACATACCCAGATCTGCCGGCGCAAAAGGCGCCGGCAGATTTGGGTCTGTGCAGTTTGTTATAAGAATCAGTAGAATATACATCATAGACCCTAATCTGCAGGCGCATTATGCCTCGGCAGCTCAGACTTTTTGTTGTTTGTAGTTTGACTCGACTCACAACGAGGTATATACGGCAGATGAGGACAACATACGAAGTAATTGCATCCAAGAACATCTTGTTTGTGTTTGTTTGTTTTTCAAAAAATAATGCAGTATATTCAACAGGACACATGGTGCACGCAGGCCAGTTTGGATTCCTGTGTATGCAGTTTATATTTGCTTGATGAAAAATCAATTTCGCCATGCCCCCATGTAATGCAATATGCAAGTTGTAGTCATTTAAACGTAAATTATCCGATGACAGGTGCATAAGTACTTGATAATTTTCGAGTGAACGATAGGCATGGAATAATTCTTCGGAAATGGCATATTGTAACTTGAACGTTAGACACGAGAAAAGAAAGGATTTAATAAACAGACGGCGGCTTTTTTTTAAACATTATATGTCAACAGTAATAAACAGCAGTATTTAATGTTTTAGGTATTGATATGCATAATGTAGGTAATTACATCTGACTTCTCAGTTGACAATTCTTGCTGTACCTCTCCATTTAGGGAATATATGACTCCTTGATGATTTCGGAAATTCGCATTGTTGGTGTGTAACATGTTCAGAAACAGAACTTATATTGAAATAGCATTTTATATTATTTAACGGTGAAAAGTGCACGGAATCACATTTCAGATCATGAGCTGCGAGGAGGTCAGTTATGTAACATAGGTGCATGTGTACATAGTTTATAATGTTTAACATATAATAAAAGACAACCGTTTCTCGTGCACCAAAATACACAATTTGTAACCACTCGAATATTAAAGATCAGATGACACATGAATAAGCTTGATGTTATTCGGGTGAATGACAGAAAAACAATCCCCTTTCTAGTGATTACTTATTGCATTTTAACGTAAGAAATAAAAAGAAAAAAGGATTTGGAAAATAGATAGTTCTTTGAAGATTATATTTCAAAAGAGTTACCGTCAATCCATGGTATAATAGGTAAGGAAAGGCGTAATTTAGGCGATTGAATTAGTTTCCGGTAGACTATCCCATCTGAATAGTCGTGTGCATATATTTATGCACACGTTTTGCTCATCGTTTGGTATACGGCGACGTGATCATGACAAAACTTGTGCAGTGTATCTAAATTTAATGCAAGTATCTTTAAATACATCCGAAATTGCTGTAGGAAGGAATGAAGTCAGGTGGAAAGAAATATGGAATACCACCAGTTTATATACGTAACAATTAATCTAGCATTTGCCAGACTAGAAACTCTTGTTTTACATGCTTTGTAGACCTCTATTTCAAACTGTGATTCGGTCAAGTTCTGAAAAATTAAGAAATGTACACAGAAGTGAAATACAAGGAAAGCAAATATAGTCCGTTGCCACGCTAACCAGAACATGCAATGGAGAATTGATAACTCTAACCTCACAAGTCTTCAAAAAAACTACAGTCTTGAGCAAATTCACGAATACGAGGCAATGATATATTTTAAATATCGTCTTGCTTTTCTTATAAGATTTACAAATTTCATTCGTTCAGCCAGTCCATACGGTGTTTGAAACGACGTTGATGGAACACCACTGTTTCCATGTGCATCATGAATTATGGTCGCAGAAACCAAAGAAAGAATATTATCGTTACAAACAGCCAAGTGGCCGGCAGCACTTGAATGATCATTTACTTCGATTGGATTTGAGTTGCTGTTCGTTTAACAAGAGTTATAATCGAACGTGTAAAGTAACTATGATACGTCATGATTGTGACCGTTTAACCCAGCTGAAGTTCAGTTCTGCAGATGATCAGGGTTAGTTGGGTTGAATTGCCAAAAAATGAAGCGTCTCCATTATCACACACCGTTTCTGTTTTGATAGCTGGCATGTTCACGCAAGTGCAGAGGCTATATGTACGTCATTCATACTTACTCGAGTATCCGAAACAATTGACTCCGAAACAAACTTGGTCGTTATCTAACAGACCCGTATTTTTGTATTCAGATAGGAAACATCATTTGTCCCAGTTTTAGGAAGTTATGTATAGGATCAATAACACAATAACATTCGAAACTGAATGTTAATATCAGGTAATAATTTCATATATATATATATATATATATATATATATATATATATATATATATATATATAGTTCAGAGTGCCAGTCTCATCCCCTGTAATGCACGGCCCTAGAGTTTATGGGAAGAATGAGTCATAAAGTAAAATCCTACAAACCAGTTTAATATGTTTTTCTTAGAGGAATATTATGACAGCACATAAAGTATATCATCAATCATAGATGAAAATTCTAGACAGCTTTTAAGTATGGATAAAAGTTGTTCTTAATAGCTTTTAAGTTTATCAAGGATGATACATTACAATGAGCTAACATAGACTTTTATGATGGAATTTATGACAATGGACGCTTTAAGAAACAACTGTCATCTTATAATACCACCTACACTCACAGTGTTAAATCCTGGAAATATAACTATCATACAATTTTAATAGTTTTGGAGAGTGACCGACGCCACTGAGATGTGGTTAAGGCCAGTGCGCAAAGGACTGAGATCGGATTAAGACCATTCCTTCAAGAGATGTACGACACATAGATTGCGTTAAAGCCATTCCTTAGAGATGTACAACACACAGCTAGTGTTAAGGCCATTCCTTAAACAGATGTACACGGATTTGTCATAACAAGAAGATGGCTCAAAACATCTATGATACTGTTAATCAGCTGGTTGGTGTTTAAGGATGCATCAGTACATTAAGGACTATTTAGTGCCGAGGCAATGAATGCAAAGTGCCTTGCCCACGGCAGCCGTCAAGAGCTGATTTGGGCACGACTGAAACTGTTGATTGTGGACAAACTCCACTTCCGCAGATGAAATTAACAAATACAATAAAACTCGGAACATACAATAAATTACAAAGTATCCTAAATTGAAATTGCTTTTTATATCACTATTTGCAAAGTATCCTAAAAAGAAAGTTTTTGAATTACTATTTACAAAGTATCCTAAAATAAGTTTTTGTATCACTATTCACAAAATAATCTCGAAAGAAATAGTTTTGTATCCCTAATTACAAAGTATCCTAGAAATAGTTTTTGTATCCCTAATTACAATGTATCCTGGAAAGAAATAGTTTGTGTATCCCTTATTACAATGTATTCCAAAAAGAAATAGCTTTTTTAATCCCTAATTCGATCAAATGAATTCTTACTCTGACATACATCCCAATGCAATAGATCCTATTAATTGCGCATTTTATATAAATGCAAATTTCGAAGACGAGTAAGGGCAACTTTCAGCGCAAAATGGTATTAACAGAAGTGAAGTCCCCTTTTCCCCAACTCAACTCCTTTGTAGATCTGCCACCATATCCGTATATTCATGTCTGAATTTTATGTGTTAGTCATTGCTTTCATCAGTTCAGGTAACCGATGACTCAAATTACTCCAGTTCTTACTTTCAATATAGGTATAGCGCTTTTTAAAATCAATTTTCTAGTGCGTAGAATGACGTCATGTCTCAGCTAAACTGACATATACAACCTCAAACGTAGTAGAAAAGGCATTATGCAAATCTCACCTGTATTATCGACGGCCTGAGTGTCAGAAACATACAAATTTTACCTGTTGGCAGTTGAGTGTTGAAAATGACAACTTTTAGGTCAGATATTGGTAAAGTTTGCCATATTTACACGCACGTAGAACAGCTTCTCATTAGGAAAAGAAGAAGGCTTCACTCGCGGCCATGTTTGAGCGTCTGTTTTGTGCTTTTGTCGTGTTAATGCGTTTAGATTCTGATGCAAAATCATCTATCTGTAATCTCCCATTCACAGCATGCATTTTACTCGAGATAAACATTAGTTAGAGTTGCATATTGAAATCTACGGTGCCTCTAAAGCTGTCAGCTTGTATGCTTTTTAGTGTTTACTCTAAGATTTTGTATTTACCTTTGCTATTGACCTAAAAAAAGGGTACCATACACTTGTTACCTGTAAGTTGATGACCTATTTAAAACAGAACCGAATCGAATAGGCTGGAAAATATTATCATTCATTTTGCGAGTTAATGGAACATTATGTTCGCTGCATAGTGATTTTAGAAAGGGTGTAATTAAGACAGCCATCTAGACCGGAATTTGTGCTCAAAATATGTAACTTGTACTCGTTCTTCGGATAAGTGCAGGTCCGGATCAGGGTTAAGTGTTGGGGGGGAGGGTGTCCAAAATTTCAAAAGGGCCCTGACTTTCTTCGAAAGGGCACCAAAGCAAAAAGTCTTTGTGTCTGTTTACTCAAAGTGTGCATAATGCCCAATAATCGTGCTAAAGAAATAAAAACTACGGTCAAATTTTAAATGACAAGGGACTGTATGTTTGTGTGTGTATGCGCGCTTTTTTGTTGTTGTTGTTGTTTTCTTTGAAGGGGGTGGGGGTGGCGGGGTAGGCCCTAACCCCGATCCGGCCCTGAAGTGTGCTCTTTTACTTAGTAAAAGGGACTAAACAAACTTGACCCCAAATTAGTCGGTGTATCTTAAAGCTAAGTCTAGAGTTAGGATATGTGATTGGTGATTGTAAGTATAACTGACGTGCCATTAAACATAAATTAACCAATCGATCTTGCTGCCCTCGCAACAATTTATTTCCTCCTTATTTTACAGGTGTAAAAAGTACTGTCAGCTTTAAGATCGTCTGTACGATCGATACGAACAACGATGTTAACCTAACTATCGACTTGTCTTTTTGTTTGTAGGCGGTTTAGTCTTCACAGTGCTGTAGCATCTTATTTGTTGACATAGACTAAACGTTATTTACGGACGTCTGTCTAAAAATTGGATCGGCTTTTACATGAAAGAAAGGCATATCGTAAAGACTATTTTGTAATTCCAGATTATCCTCCAACATAACGGAAGAAAACAAAATAATACGACGCTAATATATGGTTAGATTTCGCCACAAGGCGTTTAAAGCCAGTGGATTTTACAAGGGTATAAATATATTTGAACATAGATATGCGTATCAGTGCTTGATTACGTGCCTAGCACATATGATTGAAAGGAGCCCCTTCAGCCTTGAAGAAAAAGATAAATTAACAAATGATAGTCTTAAAATGTTGCTTGCTCTTTATTAAGTAAAATTTCATTTCATTTCATAGACATTAAAAGAGTTTATGTTCGCAACTATAGTTTATGAACCGCCAGAAATGTGGAAAAGGCAATTTAGAGTTACACTTGTGTGTTCTAACGTACGTCTGGCTAAGTTCTGAATAAATTCTACTGTGGCTTTGTATTCTTGTTCCACATTTCTCAAGTGTAAATGTTGTGTTGTTTTGTTTTATTTTTGTGTTTTTGTTTTGTTTTTGTTTTGTTTGTTATTTTAACGGCACTTTTAATAAATTATTGGCTATATCATTGGAAAACGGGAACGAAGTACTTCTTCCAAAGATACATCGAGGCAGCCCGATATGGAACCCGAGACCTTTGAATTACGAGTCCGACGCCATACCAACTGAGCTACAGCGGCAGTTCTTGAGTCTGCGGGTAAAACCATTGGACAAAACCGAGTCAATATGCTTTTGTACTCCTTTAAACTACTACGTTCAGGAATTTTCCTCACATTTGAGGAAGACTTGAAATTTTATATTTGGAATGAAATTACTTATACTGTAAGCTGAGTTTCAAATGGCATACTTTTATGCTATTTTTACTCTAATGAGAATCTTTATTCTGTTACAAGTAGCATACATAAAAGGAATGCAAACTACTGTTATGATGACAAGGCTGTTGAATGTGCGTGAATGTGGGGCCAAATATAAGTGTCTCTAACCGGATTGTTGGGTTCACATTTAACCAGTTGGTTGGCGGTATATTGGCAAATGACGACCATTTTACTCTAAATATTACTTAAATCTTGACATTACGTGTTGAGTCTTGATTTGTGACTAGCTCTACCCCAAGAGTCAGCTGAGCTCGATACCATTTCATAAAGTATTTATAATGTTACAAATGACATTAAGACCTGCTTTTTAAATTAATGTTATTTTAAAGGAATAATTGCGTGCATATTAAAGGCTAGTCTAAACACTGATTTTCGTTTAACTAAGGTTAATGACTGAAGCCTTTATATAGAGCTAAGGTGATCTGATTACAAGAGAAATTTAGATATGCAATAATTACAAGTCAATATGTATCTTTTTTATATCCGCCATTATATCCCTGCAGGTTTGAAATGAATGTACCGAAAATAAGCAACTTTAGATGTTGGCGAGTTGAAAGATCACGTATGGCAAAGAGCTATGAACGTCAACAGACGGGTTACGGGTTAGCACTTCTGCACAACTACTGGTTCACTCATTGACAACGTTGTTCATGAAGTCATGTAATGACAGATAAATTGGCCTTTATATATATATATATATATATATATATATATATATATAATGAGATGCACTAAATTTAATAGGACACCAGACCATTGTAACATTCTAATTTCATGTGGTACCGCTCTGAGTGCATCCTATTATGTATAATTATTTTCTATGCTTTTTATTTGTTTGTCTTTAGCGGCTAAACAATAATTCAAGAATGAATACTTGAAGAATTAACAGTTTTTGTCATTTTTTAAATATTGATTCTAGGAAGCATCAGTACAGTAAACTTGTTGTGAAATCAAGGTATATGTATATAAGTAACACTTTTGTACAAGTTTTCTTAGTTTCAATAAAGTATTAGTCCGTATTATACCGAATACTTTACATTAGGGTCGCCAAATAATGAATACTTTTGGTGTTGTAAGGATCTATAATTTATTTATTTATTGCTTAGATAGTGATGAAAGAAAGTCACTGAAAATATTAGTACTCAATGCTTAATCTTTCCTGATGGGTAGACTAAATGACTAATGACAAATCTAAAATGTGGGATGTGCTAGATAATAAGCTGGAGATGAAGAACACGGCAAAACTGTAGAAAAGAGATCTGCTTGAAGCATTTGTGAAAGAAGTGGGTTTTGTTTTTCTTTTTAGTGGACCAGGTCAGATGCTAGTGCCTTTTGTGCAGAAAATTAGAGGCATCTTTAGCAAATCTGTTACTTATTGATCACCAATGTAAATATGATAGTACCAGTCTAAACTCCGTCTCAAAGTGTCGAGTAGGAACATCCTTTAAGTTTGCTCAGAAAAAGAAAGAAAAAAAACAGTTCACCAGATTTGGCAATTTACTCCACACACCGTATTATAGTATACTTTTATTATAGTATACTTTTAACTTGTTTATTTTAACCTGGTTTTGAGATTATGCTTCGCAGAGTTTTCAAACCAATATACTCCGTTTTTCTTTTTTAAGAAGCAGAAATCAATAAACATATAGAGTTTTCTTGGCTTTGACTGATAAAACAAAAGTTACATTTTCAATATGAAAACGAGGCTCTTTACTTGTCAACGCGACGTTAATTAGCACGTGAACATCGAATTCGGGGAAAGTTGTCAATAAAAAGATTATATTAGTTTGAAATTACTGCGCAGCTTCATCTACATCGTCGCAAGCCGTGAGAGATAATCCGCTACTATCCATTATCACCAGTGACTGCCTGTGCGGAGATTTACTTTTCATGAGTTCCCATAATCAAAAATAAGTCATCAACAAACAATGCAGCAGTCTCCAACACAAAAACTAAAATGTCCGTTTCATCGATCCTGTTTGAAAAAGAAATTTTGACTTTCTTATTCATTCAGAGTGAAATGCCTTGTTGAACAGGTCACAATGTCGATAATATTTTATTTGCGCTCGCAGTGATTGGTTAATCAGGTTTATGCATATTCATATAAAAAGGAGGAAATCTTTGTACAGACAGCCACTGGTTATACGGGGAGCGTGGTGGATTGTCTCCCGTGGCTTGCAACGATGCATACTCTCAAAACCAAACAAACCTGTTGTAGCAGTGCCATATTTGGAATGAGCTGATAAATTAGGCTAAGTATCAATGAAGAAAGGGAGCGTGCGAGATTTGAAAATTGTTGGAAACTCAGAAGATGGGTTGAATAGGTAACTAAAACACGTGATTTGCCGAAATATTAATGCTGAATTGGGAAAATAGTTGTCTCATACTGAAGATGGATAATCAGGATGTTTACTTATGTAATATTTTGTTTCCTAAATGGAGGTAAGCCGTTGAAGAGACCTGCCATAAAAAAAAACGCAGGCAAATTTTATTTTTCTCAAGAGAGAAATTGCAAGTAATAAAACCATTACCAAGATAGGGGAAACTCGGTCTAAACTGACTAGTGCACTCGTGCATTAAAAACGCTTTACCAGTTCTCTAAGAAAGCGGGTAATATTTTATTTATGGACATTCGGCGATATTCAACACTAATTGCATTAATCGTAAAAAGGTTTGTTGAAAAATTAAAATTGCAAGTATTTTTAAATGTAGGAAACAGAGCTAATCATTGAACGTAGTAAATTTGTACTAAGTAGCATATAGCAGAGCTTTATTCAAAAACTGGTTTAGATACATTCTGTAGGTTCTAGCACTTGACTGACATAAGGAGCTTGTAATTATTCTGTAACAGTTCTTTTCTTGATGAAATTAGTACTTTTCTAAATTTTCGTCGTTATAACCAACTTGAGGATTTTTCAGTATGCCTTTCGACTTTGTGGACGTCCACAAAGCTATCACAACGCTACGCAAACAAACTGTATAGTTTTTACTGCCTCACACTTCCGTGTTAGGAAGACTAGCAACCGTCATCTTTGAACAATGTAGAAAATGTTCCTACTTTTTAGCTATTATGCTATTATTTCATGCTACCAACCAATCATTGCTATTCAGCTTGAAGTTTCCAAAATTAGTCTTTTTAGAACGGCATCACTGTTGTGCGAGTGATCTTCGCTGACTAACCAATAGGGATACATAGATTTCATTAGTAACCGAACTGTTATGTTGACGTTCCAATTAAGACGTTACTAGCGAATGACATTTAAAAGTTTCAGATTTGAGGTGTGCATGAAAAAATATTGCTTGCCGCTGTGTGGGCGTTTGAACTCTGACCGTATGGTTTACAGGTGTCCACTCTCGGTAAGAAACTACGTGGTCAATTAATCTTGATCCATTTGTCGAGATCATAGCCATTTCTGAAAAATAGGATTGACATTTCCCACAGCGGAGATCTCTAACGTACTCAAAACCCTTTTCATACCACAATGAAACAGTTTTCATCCATTCGACAGGTTTCTGCCATTCCTTCTGTCAACAACGTTATACAGTCGTTTCATGACGTGCTTCAGTGATCAAACGAGGGATTATCACGAACGAAATACATCATATTCTGCCAGTTTAATCGCATGAATTCGTCTGTAACATTGGGGTCAACTGTATTACCAGATATGCCAACTAATAATGAGCCGTTTGATATACTTTTCTCTGCGCTGTTCGTGGTAGAAAGGAAGAGATAATGAGATCTACACACACTCTTAAGACAGTCTGTGTGCTTTAAACGCATTCGTTTGGTCGCTTTAATATATATATATATATATATATATATATATATATATATATATATATATATATATATATCACGATATTTCCAACATAACAGGGATATAGCGGACACCGATACGAGGTGAGGTGCTGTTTAAAGCTAGATTTACCAATCAGTACAGTTTTCAGATTTATGAAAGTACTAATTCCGAACATATCGTTTTTAACGATAACTCTCCCAATCACGAACTGTAACTCTTTATCCGATAGGTTACTAAGTGGACCGGAAATTTCAAATGTCGGTAGAATACGAAACTTTATCGGTGTCTGTCAGATCTACTTATTATAAATAGATCTCGATTTCAGCCAGACTGGATTGCCATATACGATGTACATTTTAATGGAGACCAGTGACATGCCGATTGTTTATTACCATAATCTTACCCGCAGTATACGGAAAACATATACAATACAGTACAACCACCAATAACGGTCACTTCAGTTAGGTAAAAACCTCTTCTATCTAGGCAGAAGATCTATCTATCTATCTCTTCCTCTAATTCTATGCACATTTTCACCTCCTTTATCCAGCCAAAATGTTCCCATCATCCAACTAACTGATTCTTAGAAGAGGTTGCACCGTATATTCAGTTTACTTATTCTCGCTATGGTCCTAATGTAATAGAAGGTGGATGCTCATGGTTGTGATGTGTCCGAGCGGATGAATATATATATATATATATATATATATATATATATATATATATATATATATATATATATATATATATATATAATGATGTTATATCTTTTCCATAAACGAAAATAGTGATATTTTATCTCTTATTTTAAAGCTTCGTATACAGATTGGATTATTTTCAATATCCTTTTCCAAAACGCAACAATTAAACCTTGGTGATCTTCTGTGTATTATCACATAAAAAAAAATCTCACCCTTTCTTAATTACTTCAAACATTGTTGAAGTGACTTGATAATTAGACAATAGAGTTAAAATGTATCATATTTCCTTCTACAGTTCATCGATTATGTTCGTTACATCGATCTCCTTGCCAGGTTTATAGAATAGACTCTTTGCACTCTCTTGCATGTTGTAAGATGGGACATTTTTTGCCCTGAAATGCGTCCCTTGATGATATTCAGCAGGAAATATTCTCAGTTAATCTCCTTGTCACATGCTAACATATTTTTAGGATTTGCTGCTTTTTTAAAGCCGCTAGTAGACTGTTATGGGTGTATTTTGCTATTACAGATCTGGTCAAAAAAATTTGCATTTAATATGCATGTTATACGCACACGCATATATTATGCACATTGGTTCATTATTAACGGAACAAATCCTTAGACAGTTTTTTGTTTTGTTTCCAAATAGGTATAGTGAAATTCATGATGGTTATGTACGACATATAAATGTCCCCCATTAAGATGCATGTTGTACGACATATAAATGTCCCCCATTAAGATGGATATTGTACGACATATAAATGTCCCCATTAAGATGCATATTTTACAGTTTGCTTTGATTACGATGAGACGAGCATGAACTCTTAACTTCCTGTTCATACTTTCATCCGAAGTTGTGTATGAACCAATTACTGTGCTTTTCAGATTCGTGATGTCTAGTACTACAGACAGTAATCTATGCTTTTCAGTCTCATGCAGTTTAGTAATGCAGATAGCAGTCTGTGCTTTTCAGTCTCATTCAGTCTATTAATACAGACAGTAATCTGTGCTTGTCAGTCTCATGCAGTCTATTAATGCAGACAGTAATCTGTGCTTTTTAGTCTCATGCAGTCTTGTACTACATACAGTAATCGATCTTTTTCGATGTGCACTCATACGAAATCTTTACGTTTCTTTTGAAAGCGTTCCTTTGTGAATATATATGGTATGGGTGAATCATTCTGCTTCATTCAAAATCTTTTGTGTACTTGCTTAATTCATGAAGGAAGTTAATATAACCATATTATTGCAAAAATACTTTGTTGAAAGTTCAAGGCGTGTGTATATTATGTCATTTATACATTGCAAGTAGCATGCATAGATGCACTGGGAATACACTGACATAGTAAATCCTTTGTTGTTTCCATACTACCATATATCTGTACTTTAAAAAATGTAGCAGCATTGCTTCTATTTCTGATTTTGCAAATCATTTGATAATTGTAGTTTGGAACAAAAAGGGTTTTGAACTGACGAGGTTGCCAGCAGGTACCATTCTTTGCTAGATGCTTTCGTTGAATTTATTAACGATCATGTTCATGTGGATTTTATTTTTTACATATCGTTACTTTTGCACAGACTATTCATTGTATTACAAGCCTAAATTCCTCGATATCATATCGAGTTTATGGTACATAAACCCAGGCAATATGAATTCGTACAATGACGTGAAGTCAGATTTCGGTATGCCCATGCACTTTCATACCAGTGTTTAGCAACATGCTGGTTTTATATAGAACACAATAAGTCTAGATAACATAGAATAACGCGTTCGCATTTGCACCATTTTGGGCTTGGGTTCAATCTCCAGTCCCGACACATGCAAGGGTGTGTGGTCGTCCAACCAAGGTCTGTGGTTTATTGTGGGTTACTGTGTCATGGCAATATCTGACACGAAGAGATCATGCTGTTTAAGTTCTTACAAATTCGGTTGCAATCGACTTGAAAAGGAAGAAAGTTTATAAAGTTTATACAAATAACAGGCCTATATAGGGTAAGATGTGAGATAAACAAGGTTATACATTTAACATATAGTGTAAGATGTGAGATACATAAGGTTATACAAGTAACATATAGTGTTAGATGTGAGATAAATAAGGTTATACAAGTAACATATAGTGTTAGATGTGAGATAAATAAGGTTATACCAGCAATATATAGTGTAAGATGTGAGATACATAAGGTTAAACAAGTAACATATAGTGTTAGATGTGAGATAAATAAGGTTATACCAGTAATATATAGTGTTAGATGTGAGATCCATATGGTTATACAAGTATATGCAGTGTAAGATGTGAGATCCATAAGGTTATACAAGTAATATACAGTGAAAAATATTAGATCCATAAGTTTATACCAGTAATATATAGTGTAAGATGTGAGATCCATACAGTTATACAAGTATTATACAGTGTATTATGTGAGGTCCATGAGGTTAATTGATTTGTCTACTCCTTCACAATCCATGAGGTTAATTGATTTGTCTACTCCTTCACAATCCATGTAATGTCTCATTATATAGAGAGGTATATCTCATGATTAGAGGTTCAAGGAAAGGTTGTATTATGCATTGCGGTCATTAAACCAACACTTGTATTATATGAATTAAATTTAATCACGTGTGCGGTAAACATGGAAGAGTTAAGTGTGTCACGAAATAACTTTGTATGATTAGAAACGCAGACAATGCGTTTGTATCTAACACATTTCTTATAAGTGTGGTTTTACTCTTCCACAACTTATCCTTTGCTTCTTTCCTCTGCTCTTCCTCCTCCTTCCTTATTTTCCTCTTTTTTATGCTTCTTTATGCTATCTTCTCTGTTCTTTTCCTTCTTCTTTCGTCACTCTCTCCTCCTTTTCCACCTACACCTCTTCCTGAACTTCGGTTTTTATCTTATCCTCTTTTTTCATTTCTTCATTCTCGTCCTCTTTCTCCTATCAACCTTCAAAACCATCATTTTTTTTTTCTCCTTCCTTCCTCCCCTCCTGTTCCTTATTTTCTTATTCTTCTTCAATGTTGGTAAAATAAATATATCCTCATATGAATTTTAAATAAACTTAGTCGTGTATGAGAGTTTGAAACACCTGGGACTAAAATTTAAAATAAGAATCCTTTGAAACACTTAGCAGCCTACTTATCCTACATTTAACACGTTCAAGTTTTGAAGTAAGTTAGAGTGGCCCACTCGTTCGGTCTACCTTTAGTACTATCGTACACAAACACCTCAATCTAAACTCTCAAACAAATCAAATAATGATATACTATACCTAAACAAACCTAATCAATGATATACTACACTATCAAATGCTATCACTGACTCTGTGCTCTTGGTCAACCCCGCGTCGATACTTATTGGTGTTTACCTCATATTCACTATCTTAAATACCTGGTCGTAAGAGGATAATTATGGGCAACTACGTCATGCGTAAACAGTTCTGATAAAAGCGATGTCATTGTTTGTCATTTTATCGTGTATCATGATATGGGCCGACAAATCGATGAAATTTAATGCTAATATAATGTCAATTTCAAAGCATGTACCTTGTTTCACGCGATATCAATACGACTACAGGTGACTCCGGTTTGTAGCCTCACGTCACTGCTAGTAGGTGCCTTCTGAGCTGTTAACATCTTACCACAAAACATGACCCCCATGAAACACTGCTAATACTACTGCACTACTCCAAAACATGGTCCCGAAGAAACACTACTAATATTTCTTTTGTTCAAAATTATTTTTAAAGACAGAGGGAGGGTGCTTTTGTAGCTGCTTTTACGTTTTTACCAAGAGAAAAGTATTCCGACCTGAAGGTGGGGTGGGTGGAAGTGAATCCATGAGGTATGGTTGTTTTTGGTTGCCGTTCTACGGATAAAGCAACACAATTAGGTTATTTAGTGCAAAGACAAATGGAGTAAAGTGCCTACCATGGTAGCCCATCCGGGAGAATCCGATGGTAGGATCTGAACTCGCACCCTTCATGACGCGAGTCCAGCAGTCTAACCACTGAGCAACCGCAGCTCCTTCTCTGAGGTATGAAAATGTACTTCGAGTAGGTTCGATTTTAAGGGTGGTTTGTTTTGCTTAAAATGTACTTCGAGTAGGTTCGATTTTAGAGTGGTTTGTTTTGCTTAAAATGTACTTCGAGTAGGTTCGATTTTAGGGTGGTTTGTTTTGCTTAAAATGTACTTCGAGTAGGTTCGATTTCAGGGTGATTTGTTTTGTTTAAAATGTACTTCGAGTAGGTTCGATTTTAGGGTGGTTTGTTTTGCTGGTAGTAGCTCAGTTTTCTATGCTTTTCATTGAAAGGTGTTCCATTTTATCTTGTTGTGCAGTAAAACATTAACCTGAAAGCAATCCATTTTATCTAAAACTGGAGTGGTTCGAAATCCTACATGGATCAGCCACTGAAGTTTTGGTTTGAAGTACCTCTAAACATTGTCGTCGCAAGCACCGAGCGAAAATCCGCTACGCCCTCTTTTCGTGGCTTGCGATGTTTGCTAGAAATATATACTGTACATTAAAGGTATGATTCATGAACAAAACGGCCTTGTGTATTCTCTCAGAGATGATTTACCAAAAAATAATTATTTGTAAAAATCATAGTTTTTATCATCAGAATTTAAGAAGAAAGGTTGGATACATCGAGGCCGTTCTACATCCTGTTAAATCGATTATCCAATAATCGTTCTGACGCGATACTCTTCAGTTCATTTTACGTGGCAGTGTTTTGTGTGTAATGTATACAGTTATTTGCCCTACTGTTTGGGAAAGTTATTTGCCCTGAAAGTTATTTTCCCTACTGTTTGGGACAGGCTGACTATAATTAGAATTTTGTTTTTGTACGATGCAGGTGCAAGCCCCATGTTCCTCTTTATAATAGTGGATCATGGTCATACACGCAAGTTGTCGTGGCAGCTGTCTGTCAAAATCATAGTTTCTCTTCTATTATTGCACGAAACTTTATGGCCAAAGTCGTCAAGTCTCCTTTTGCTTTGGTTTGGATTTTTTTCTTCTTTGTAACTGATGTATGAAACCTGCAGTGCAACAAGCCCTCTACCTTGGCCTAGGTCTTTATTCACAATATAGATTAAACAGATATTTACACGTGTCAGATCTTGGACTTTCATTATCTTTTCATGTATCAATTTTCTTCAGAACGGATCGCCCATGCTTGCATGTTAATTGAGTGTCTGTCAAAAATAATTGCAGGAAAAAAGAAACTAGCGAAATGCATTTGTACCGAACTCAGATAAGCGTTTAACCCGCAAAACTAATCGGTGCCGTTAAACTAGACTCTCGCGTGATCTAGAGAAAGGCATACATCTATCTCTTGAAGTCACGCGAGAGTTAAGTAAAACCCTTGATAATGTTGCTGCCTCTTTATCACCGTTCTCGAGATAGAGTGGGCTGTTTCGGGTTAATAGATAGCTCTCTAACGTGACTTTAAATGTCATCTTTTTGATTTCCTTTGAAAGTATTTACGTCATATTTCATCATGAAATGACTGAAAACAATCGCAGATCTTTCAGCAAATGGCCGATCTGTCCTTGGTTTGCGAATGTGCAGCAGAAATTGAGTTTATGTGGCTTCCTTTGAAAAATATCGTCGTAATTTCACAAATTTAAGATTCTCCTTTCTTGAAAATAAACCGACGATCTATCCCGAATTGACAAGCTCCAGAAAACGGCCGCCCGAATATTTCTGAAACTTCCTATTACGACTCCCCAGGAATGATTTGTTTTCACTTCTACAATGGCTACCTTTATGAAAACGTATTATTTATTTTAACAAATCATGGCATATAAGTCTTTAAACAATATTTCTTCAGAGTATTTAACTAAGATCATCAAATACTCCGTGTATTCTCCGATCAACAACGTACAACATACTCCATACATTATGGTCGAAAACCAATCTTTTCAAAAACTCTAAGATTGTCTCATCACCTATCTTTTGGAATTCCTTACCCCTGAGAATACGTAATTCAGATTCCCTTGCTCCGTTTAAAACTTCATTAAAGAACTTTTTTGCTTAACCAGCTGGAATTATATATTAAAGCCTTCCAAAATAGAAATTTATCATTGTGTCCAGAAATAAAATGCGCGTGTTTTATTTTATGACTTTTATACAACTCCTGACATGCTGAAAATGTATATACCTGTGTATCTTATATTGTCCACACATGAATATGTTGACGATTGTAGCTACACATATTAACTTGGTTACAGGATGCGTGAGTACGTGTGCGAGCATACTTGCAACCTGTTACAAAAATTGAGGACCATGTGGCAGATAGGTCTTTTATGACCATATGTGTTATCCTGGTTAAATAAAGATTATTATTATTATTATTATTGTTATTATTATTGACGTATGTATCTTTGCATTAATTTAAAAGGGTACACGAAAATTACCTTATATTTAATACAAAATAAGGACATGGATGGAAATATTATTAATTCTTATAAAGATTTCTTATTTCGTTTCTTCATCTGTCTGCGCACAGTGACGTTATGTTAAATGTATGGAGTCAATATTTCTCTTAAATGTATAACAAAGAACAATTTGTTACACGCGAAATAGAGCAAAAATGAAACGGGAGAGCGTTAGATAAATCGTCTTCAACAATATATGTGCTTTTAGGGAACACAGAGTTTCGAGCAGACGGCATTTGATAGTCCTTTATACCATTCATGTAACAGAGACTGGTGAATCGTCCTCTTTTCAAATACAGGGGTTTGGTGTTCTATTACATTCCTGTATGGATGATAACGTCTCTTATTTGCTGCCCCTGCTTCATCGTGGCCTAAAAGTGTGAAAACCTTTTCCGTCTGTAACAGTTGATAAATTTAAACCGGGGTAGGTACAAAGCTAGGTAGGTGGGTAGATATGTAGTAAAGAAGTTTGGTATATAATAGGTATCGTTTTCACTCCGAAGTCATTGTCCAGCCCTAAGTCTGATGTGAATAACTGTTGATACGGAGTAATGCATATCTTTCTCCGATTACTACCCAAGTTTGTTTAATCCCTTAATTTGTTACTATCTCTTTTACTCTAATTAATCTTTACGTCAAACAAGGGAATGTATTCTGTCGCCGGCCTGGCAATTTAAAGTCACCGATACCATAGAATTATCTTTAAGGATCACAGGTTACTTTTTTATTTTTTTTTTACAACGTTCGTTTACAGAGAGGTATCAGATCACAGACATAAGCTCCCAGACATCAAAAAGTCTGAACTTGATCGCTGCTTCCCTCTTTTCAATGCCTTTAATTTTTTCCTTAATTAGTTACGTAACGCAAAGATACACTGTTAATGTTTTTCTTCACAGAAGAATAAGTCTGAAAGTATATTACGCGTATAAAGTGCAACCTGAAGAAAATGCGTCTCTTCAAACATATATGGACATAACTTCGAGTGTGTAACAAACTCGGGTGTTTTATTTACCCAGAGAAGCCCGAAGTGGAAACTTAAGAAAACCTGTTTAGAAATTTCCATCTACACAGATAATCTTGACCTAAATTGTTTTCCGTTAATAGATATAGAATAATACTCAAACAACTTGAAAACTGCATGATATGTTCAGACATCAAATATGCAGATCTGTCCGAAAACTAACTAATGATAGCAGAGAATAAAGTAGAGGTGTGGTATTTCATCGACTATACTTTGTCTTCTTCACCACTACCATCAATAGTCCCAACTACAGTTTTAACCTCAGCAGTACACATTGTCAAGTAAACAGGTACATTAGCTTAGTAAAGTTCTACGGAGACGAGAATTCTGCGGAATGTTATATCTCTCGTCACTATAACCTACTTTTGCCCGTGCAGGTGTTTTGGGTAACACAACTAGATTATTTAGTGATGAGACAACTGGAGTAAAGTGCATTGCACATGGGCACATCACGATAGCCGACCTGCGATGATCAGATGATGGGATTCCAGCTCGCACGCTTTTGGCTGCGAGTCCGAAAATTTAACGACCAAGCCTTTGCTCGTAGAGAATAATGCCCTCCAATATGACATATCAAGTAGTACGACTGTTGATACAATATTAGAGAAACAACAAAGTAAAATGAATGCAATAACTTAACATTATCAACTGAGCTTAAAAAGTAGGTCACTGTGACTGCTTTTGCCTGTGGTGACTAGTAGCCTTCAAGATGAACACACCTATCAAGATTCATGACATTTCATACAACAGTGTCAGAGTTAAATGCAAAAACACAACGTTCACGTCTACGCCAACAACAAAAACGACAGTGCGGTCTGAAAAGTGATCCCTGTTTCTGGGCTGTGCTTGGCAGGCGATACAAAAACTAAAGTATCCGCACACTATTATCAACCCTTTAGCAGTCCGACTCAGTAGCATCGAAAATGAAACTGGACACATCAACCATAGTTATCAGCATACTGTTATCAACACCTTTAGCAGTTCGACTCTTTAACATCATAAAATGAGATTGGATATATCAACCATAAATATCAGCTCTTTTATCAACCCCTTTAGCAGTTCGACTCTTTAACATCATAAAATGAGATTGGATATATCAACCATAAATATCAGTACCCTTTTATCAACCCCTTTAGCAGTTCGACTTAGTAACATCATAAAATGAGATTGGATATATCAAGCATAAATATCAGCACCCTTTTATCAACCCCTTTAGCAGTTCGACTTAGTAACATCATAAAATGAGACTGGATATATCAACCATAAATATCAGCACCCTTTTATCAACCCCTTTAGCAGTTCGACTTAGTAACATCATAAAATGAGATTGGATATATCAAGCATAAATATCAGCACCCTTTTATCAACCCCTTTAGCAGTTCGACTTAGTAACATCATAAAATGAGATTGGATATATCAACCATAAATATCAGCACACTTTTATCAACCCCTTTAGCAGTTCGACTTAGTAACATCATAAAATGAGATTGGATATATCAACCATAGATCCCTCTATCCTTGCAAATTCATGTGTTGTCTTCCACTCTTTTATAAAAGGGACGTTTATGCGTGCCTCTCAAAGAACTATAATTACCTGTTCTTTTCAAAACAAATATCTAAATCGGTTTAAATAGGCATCACATACCTGTTAAATTGAGCAGTCTTTTTCTGTTGGTGGTCAATAATTATCTTAGACTTGATTTAAGGATTAGCCATTTTACAAGGAATTTACTCCACACTCTATAAATGTTTTTTAGTCCTTTACCAATTTCAAACGTCTGTTACTTGATCCCTGTTAGTTTAAAAACGAAACAAAAGTAAACTTTAAGTTGACTTTTAAGCAAATTTTATAGCACGAGCATGTTCATTGCTAAGACATGACTGACATATTTGGTATCAAATAAACAATAAAAATCTGAAATTATTAACTCATTCAATTAGATTTAACCCACTGATCCATAATTACCGCAAACAGTGTAATTTTCAAAATACGTTAAAATATCAAATACCGGTGGGTTCGCATCTTGGGCTTGACTCGAGTTCATTGATCAAACTGCGTGTATATCATTTGTCTACTATCGGGTTAGGACTCCGTGAATGCAGTATGTCAAAACCCCCAAGTCATTTGGAATAAATTTAATCAGAGAAATTATTCTCAAGGTTTAAAGTTACAGGATACCATTATCGGATTAATCTCATTTTAAATGGCTCAAAGTCATAAGGGCCCCGAGTGGCCAAGTGGTCTAAAGCGCTCACCGTTATGTATCATTGCCGTCTCACCTCTCTCTCTCTCTCTCTCTCTCTCTCTCTGCGTGGGTTCGAGTCTCAGGCTCAGCAGGTGACCCACATTGGCCCCAACGTGAGAAAACATGCCAGTAGCTTCCCGAATATCGGTTTGTTCCTTTGTTTGTCTTTCACTCTGGCTTAAGCCTCCAGGTGTGTCATAAACTTTATTTTCATTTTCGTTTGAGGTATTGCTAATTTTTACATACACCAGGCTTGACACCTGTATCCGATAAATGAAAACATTTGGTTTACACAGGCCCTTCATTTTGCTCTACAAGAACCTAATTTCGGCATCATAGAATTTCTCCAAATAAATCTGGAAAAATTTTGCGAACACATTTCAGCATGTTATTGGTTATAAATATTTAGTTTTAAAATATCAGACTAGAAGGATTTTTCCACGCTATGAAAGACAAAGGTCTAAAAGAATAAAAACAGAGTCAATGACCTTCTCGAATGAGTCAGATAGCGGTGTTTGATTGGTTAAATGCCATTGATGACGTCAGTTCGAAATTATCAGTCACTTTTGATAGCTCGATAATTTCAGAATCGCTTCTTGGAAAGGATGTCACTTGAAAAGGCTGAAAAGTGTGGCATATGCTAACTATTAGAGTATGGAACTAAAATATTGCCTCACACTTCAAGTCACATATTATCTCACACTTCAAGTCACATGAATGTTTCAGACTTAGAGGAGCACAGTTTATCAAATCATCTGTCATTCGGATGGAGAGGTTGCGAATGATCAGCTGTAAGTTGTGCAGATATCGTGTCCGATTGTTAGTTTGACAATATGACTGGTTATGAATTGGTTTGCTTTGATCAGGCTGAGGGTAGAATGAGTGTCGCGCCGGTCTGCTTTTGCGAAAGAGAGGCAAATATATCAATGAACGACAGCCTTTACGACAGTCTACAACCGTTTCAGATTGAGTGTAGCTGCCTTTGTTGGAAATGAGAGTGACAAACTGTTCGCCGGTCTCTTGTTCGGTATCGTGCGTTTTAAAGATAACGCGATTCTCCTTGCTCACTTGTGGTCACAGTGAGTCATACGAGCCTATCTTTAGAAAATACCCACTGCGATTTAGGATTGAAATGAATAGTGACAGTACACAAGTACTGAAATAGGAAATGTCTCTGATATATGTTTTATTTAGTTTCCGAAACAGATTAGGATATATCAGTGATCTATCGCTGCTGTAGAAAGGTGGTTATTTTCCGTCGATACAAAATTGACAAACGATACGTTCTATTCAAAAAGGTAGTAGTTGCTGTTAAGGCCACTCCTGTGCTTATTTCTGTTTTACGTCCTCATGCAGGTAGATTTTGCAGTGATCTACCACAAAACACGCACAAGGTAACTTTCGTGATCTTTCGGAATTATGATGCTTGTATCGTATCGGTTTTATATTTTAGTATTTAGTAGAAAGATCGCAATCAGTCAAACGCTTGCCAATCGGAGACGGTTGTTCCATCACGAATGTTGTTTGTAATATTTTACCATAAACATGTTGAATCGGGAAGATGGCTGACAAATGGGAGATCCTTTGCATTACTTTACAAGAGGACAACGAACACATCTTACAGAATTATGTTTTACAACTGGAGGGCCAGACCTTCTCTCAATTGTTAGAATGCATCTGCATCGCGAGCGCCCGATTCAGTGCTACCATTACAGGTGTGTGTCCTTCGGGGGGTGAGGGTGGATAGGTCAACGTCTAAGAGGGCAATAATGATTCAGATCAGAAGGAGTGTATTATTTCTTGCTTCAAACAGGAATCATCTAAGGTCAGTGATGAAAACCGCATGGAGGTCAGTCTCGATTTAGCGGCGATAATGACGTCGAGAATCTTTCGGGTCGTTTATAAAATTTTGAATAAAAAAACATTAAACCCATCAGAGAATGTGGTTCTACGGAATTTGAAAATGTTAGTGGAGAAGAGAAGAATTAGCTTGCAAGTGATCATCCAGTGTGTTCTATGAAGATTAAAGAGCTATTTGTCAAGAGTAAGGAACAAGAGTAACGTCAAGGGGGAAGAAGCTGAAGAAGTGAACAACAATACCACCATTATGTGCAGCTTAGTGCCAAATATTAAAACCTGTTTTTTTAACAGAGACGTAATTTTAAAAAGGTTTACATTTTGTTTTTGTTTCAGGGACACTGATTTATTTTTGATTTTGTTTACCTGCGTCATTAACTGCCAACTATTTTTAAAATTTTTATTTTTATGAATAGAAACACTGTTAAATGCCAAAGTATTGTTAAAAAGGCTGTTTACGTTTTGTTTTTCCATCGGGACAGTGATTTATTTTTGTCTTTTATATATAATATTTGTTGGCTGTGAAATACTTGTTTTAAATTTCTTGTGGGTAGTTTTGTTTTACCTTGCTTGCTGGTACGTTTAAAAATTTGACTGGACGTAAAACAAATTGAAATCAGACACGGTCGAAAAACAGCTTTTTACTTTCGAAACAGTATATTATACATCCTAATGAATATTTTTTTAAAAAAGAAAATATGTAGGTAATCGTCATAGAGAATATTTTACCAGCATGCAGTACTTAGTATCCTCAATAGAGAAAACTTCACTAAATCAATTTTGTAAGGTTGGCAGTTTTCTTCATATTATTAATTAAATCAATTTACCTTTGCTCAGCTCATAGACTTTGCTACGTAAGGTATATATTTAATCTTCATGTCAGTGTTGTCTGTTTTGAAGATGTCTGACATTTGGCTAAATGTTAACATCCTGACACACTCCTTGCCGATAAACTGACATAAAATTCGCCATTCAGCAATGAAAATACTCATATAAACTATATAAACATCCAGATGTAAAAAGTATATACTTCCTTGCCTGCATTACATATTTTGGGGTTTGAACATTTCATACATTAAAGATGAACAATGTCACACAACTTTTAATAGCATAAGTACTGTTCTATCCCTTACACAGTGTATAATTGTTTAAAATACACGTGCAGTTGCGAACAGCGTAAGCCCAGATCTACCAATAATGCGACTGCAGATCTGGGTCTGCCTTGCTCGTTGTACACAATATTTCCAGCCAACTGCATAAACCCAGATATGCGGTCGCAAAATGTGCCGGCATATCTAGCTGTGATCTTTTTGTTTTACATGGGATTTCCAGTGAACAGCGTAGACTATGATCTCAGTGCGCACTATTCGACGGCAAATCTGGATGTACGCTGGTCTTAATTAGCTGTGTTCTATACATGCGCAAATACAGTATTTAATAAATAAGTAAACGAATCGAATGATTGAAGGTCATGCTGATTCGTCTACGGAGACACGTTGTCGTTTCTTACTTTTCCTCTCTTAAATACACCATATACTGGAGATTTTTTTTTCTTCTTTCGCAAGTTTCAAGCTATTTTGTATCACTGTATTTCTTTTTAATTTTAGATTTTGATATTAGTCTCTTCGGCGACTCCTACCAACCAAAGATCAAAAGATGACTATGGTTCGAGAAAACTGTATTCTTTGGGTAAGCAAGATTTTATTATTGTTTCTATAAAATTGGTGTCTGCATCGCCCATACCTGATCACCATGGAATATATTTGACTTTTATAAACTGAGATTGCATATGTTGTTAACTTGAACATATATGGACAGAACTCAAGCTGTACACACAAAACAGCGATTACCCGTGTGTTTTCAGGTAATATCTGTTTTCTCTAACTTGTGGAACTCAGTTCTTTATCGTTATTGTACCATGGAGGCGCTTATGGCTACCGTATATACTCACTTGTAAGTCAGCTCCAAATGAAAACAAACTAGACCCTGATTTGCTGTCGCATTATGCAGACTCCGTTGTTTGTTCTACTAACAAACTGTAGAGACACAGATCTGCTGGCGCATTCTGCGACGACAGATCTGGGTCTGTGCAGTTTGCACTTGGATTCAAACACGTTCACACGAATCTATATACGATAATTAGTGTAGAGCACAGAATACATATCAAACAAAATTACTCTGCGCTCGGACAAGCATGGTGAAATGGTTTTACTCTCCTGTTGTTGCTCTTAACAAATAGAATTGTGAAACTGAAAATATAAATCTGAAGTAAACTTTAGAGTCTTCACAAAGTTTAGTCTTGTGAAGAAACAAAGTACGCATTATCGCTATTAAATCTCCTCACTTTACGCTATAGGCTAGAATACCAGCTGGATCAGATCAACAAGATATATCGTAGATCATAGATGGTGCGTATCAGGTCTCTTTTACGTGATCCGAATGCTTGTACATGTGTCGGGTTCCTGCCCTGTGCTGCGGCTATCATAAAAAAATTGAAGATTCGCCATAAGTTGGTCATTAATCACAAGTGATTCTCGACATGTGAACTGAATATGATAGCTCTCCGGAACTATAAAGTAAAAGAGCTTTAATGAGTTAGATAGTCAACAGGTGTTTACTGGCACACCATCACATGACACACTATTCAGTGCTGAGGCAACCGTAATCAGAGTTTCATTGGATCCTTCCCACTAAATTTGAGATATTTGAACATCTTTGTTGGGGTGTGGGGTCAGAGCCTATCGAAAAGTTGGAATTCGCCGCCAGCGGGCAGTGGCGGCATATGGTAGCCTCTTACTACAGGCTTAGCAACCTTAAACGAAAGAACGCGTACTTCTCAGCATATGTATTCCGAGAACGACGACCAGAAACCTATCTGGCAGCAACCTGGAGAAAGCCAGACTCATCAAACATAGAGCACGCGTCAACGATGTTTTTGCTAGTATCTCGTGACTACCGTGTTGGCACGTGCTCTCTTCTTGATGAATCTGGCTTTCTCCAGGTTGTTCCGACAGCTAGATGTTTCTGGTCGTTGTATTTGGATAATGGTTGAGAATTGCGTGTCCTTTCGTTTCTTTCGGAACATTGCGTGACTTTCATTTAATATCTTCGCATTTTATTTTACAACAGCACTGGAAAATGGTTTGTTGTTGATATCTCGTGAATATTGGACATCTGATGTTACGGACATGTAGGCTGCTAGATTTGGGTAGTCATGTGACTAAAAATGAAAATGGCGACTACTAGATCCAATTTAATCAACGCTGTGGTTTCATTTCGTCTGTAACAAATTCAAGAAAAAACGAATATTATACTCACAATTTCTGAGAAAATAAATAATTTTTCCTATGGATTTATGCAGGTATGGCTTGATGCAAGGTCGCTTAAGTCTGCTAGGCTTGCTGGTAATCGGCTACCCTATGCTGCTATTGTCGTGCAGTTTCGGTGATTTGCAACTTTTCGATAGGCAATTGACTCTGATCCTACACACTAGCATAAATGTAAAAATGTCTAAAATGGGATAGGAACGGTCAGAGGAAACTCAGACAAAGACTATGGGAGTTAACAGCCATACACGGACACAGCATGGAGCCAACTCGGACTGCTCTTGGCAGGATTCTTTCTCGCACATTAAACGTGAATCCGGCATGCAAACCAACGATCCACCGTGTCTCTAGTAAAAAAAAACTCTCTTTGAGGGCATGCAATCGTATCTGGTACGAAGGTTATTAGAAAGACTCACGGTACTAATTGAACTTCCATAGTAAACCTATGGAAAGATCATGATGTTAAAAATTAAATAACCTTGAATTTCTGAATGCTCATGATCAAACCTATATTTATCAGTATAGACATCCTTGCTACAAGTTTCTGTATAGAGACAGTCATATTAGCACGGCATAATTTGGATCTGCATGTGTTCAAAGCATGTGTTTTCAATTTCGCAGCAGGGTCTTGTGCTAATTTCAGCCAAAAAAAATTCCAAAGTCAAGTCTCAAAAAAAGGACTTAAATTCCATCAATAGAACATTGTTTGTATTGTTTTCAGTTACAGCTAGGATAAACTCTCAAAGTTAAGTTTTACGTTCATTATCAACCAATCCTGGCCTGCCGAACTGATAAAATACTTTCCTTTTCTAGACTGAATCCAATTCTCTCATATTATTAGTAGCGTGAATCCTAGAATAAATATGCAGTCTGTGGACGTAGTCTCTACAATGGTGCAGTCTCATAAAGATCTCATCCATTCATTATCATATTTTTCTTGTATGTGAAAGCCGTCATATAATTTGTGCCGTTGAAAATTAGAGGGAGACACTGGTCAGTGTTACTTTACATGGAAATATTTCTTATTCTTTGGAGAAACATTAATATTTAGACACCTTTTGTATAAGCAATAAATTTTGTATCATCTAAAATGGACGACATTTCGACAGATAATTCTTATGAAACAGCTGAGTAATTTTAATGATATTTCATTAGGAAATTTGCAGTACTTATAGTCAGACGCCTGTGTTCTATGTTTCGGTTATTTCGAGTTTTTGAGTTCGCAGAAAAAGGAAGGTCTAAGTTTAGGCTGCGCAAGTCATTCGAATAATGCAGCGTATACGAGGTATCTGATTTATCGTTTACTGGTGTATTTTTGTTTTGTGTTTGTTGCTAATTTTGTTTTTATTTCAGACATTCTAAATATCAGATCATTTATACCAATACGATTATTTGATTGTCCGTTAAGATGGATAGTGATAAATCTTCTCAGTTTCATTGTTTGCACTAAATGTACCTATGAAAAGTCACATTTGTAAAATTTAATCAGATTAACAACTTTAAATAATCTGACAGTTGATGAATGCTCTGATTAATCTAAAGCTTAAGTCTTGATTTGAGGAATCTGTATTAGATATCAGCCTAGCTTAGGTAATCAAAGTCTAACTTAAGTTTGGGTAATCAGATGTCTAGCTTAAGTTTAGGTAATCAAAGTCTATCTTAAGTTTAGGTAGCCGAAGCCTATCTTAAGTTTAGGTAATCAAAGTCTAGCTTAAATTTAGGTAATCAATG
Source organism: Megalonaias nervosa (assembly GCA_016617855.1). Classification (NCBI taxonomy): domain Eukaryota; kingdom Metazoa; phylum Mollusca; class Bivalvia; order Unionida; family Unionidae; genus Megalonaias; species Megalonaias nervosa. The sequence goes on along the minus strand of JAECUM010020310.1, from coordinate 24,946 downwards.
TTTTAACCTAAGTTTATGTAATCAAGTGTCTTTACTCTGGAAACAGTCGTTGGTCAGTATTTGTGACATTTTAGTTATCTCTCAGAATATCACTGTGTAAGTTTTAAAACCTGCATAGAAAGACCACTTGATGAATACCAGTATGCAATCCTGGCGAACCGCCTCAAATGACACCTTGCAGATAGTTGTACCTGTCAATAAGACCTCTCTTATACTGTAATAAATAGGGCAGTTCTATTCAAAGCAATCACATTATATTGTACGTACACGACAATCTTCATTAGGTACACGAATATTTCCATTAAGAAATCACATGTGGTCAAAGGCAAAGTGTGATTAAAACGAACAGATGGATTTATAAGCACCACGGGTGGGTGACAGCAACGTGAGAAAGTGCTTGAAAAGGTTGTTGAGTCTGAGAAAGATGAATGCTTTAGTTTATTTGATTGCAGACGAACCTGCGCTGGAATTTATTTGTCCTCTTGATAAAATAAATTGGATCCAAAATGTCAGCATTTAAGCTTTAATTTAGAATGTCATGAAATTTTCCCTTTGATAAAGAAAGCAAATGCCACGACGCTATGAGATCAGCATATGAGAAGAATAGGAACAATCTATAGATAATATTCATACAAGGTCCATATTCTGTCACATTCTTTGCCTGTCTTTGTCCCACTTTTTTACCCAGGGCGGTTATAAATGTGCCCCAAACATTGATATTGTACGTAAAGATCACAACAGATAATTAGCCCAAAATCTTTGTTAATATATCATAATATTGTCCGCAATTGACGGAGTTTGACCCATCGATTCCCTCCTTACTCACACTTTTAGCATACCTTGTACTACTATATACCACCGACTGTGATCGACCGTAATATTGGCTTTGCCACGCCGCCGTTAAAAGTTAGCCTCCTTGAGCAGCAACAGTTCGCCAATAGATTCAAATCTGCTTCTGAATCTAGCTGCAGTAATTATTTGTATAGAGATATCCCTTATTGCAGATCGGCCTGTATATTATTCCCCTTTAATTTAATCAAAAACGAACCAGAACGTTATGTTCCCATGCAGCTGTCGTTTATCAGCGGCAGCAAAGTATACGTGTATGCATACACTCCAATTATCTTTAACATAGACATACATGTATTACTTTTTGTGGTAAGCTCTGTGCAGAGCCGACAAGAGGCGGGGGCAACCGGGCATACATCACCGATGCCCGGGCCCTTAAGGGGGCCTGGGCCGAACAACACTTTTTAATTTTATAAAAGAAAAATTTTGTTTGAACAAGAACTAGGAGAGGCCGAGGTGTTTCTTACCCCAGGGCCCGTGATCGCGCTCTACGGCCCTGGCTGTGTGTGCCGAGAATGGGGTTTTCTCTGACATGCGCGATAACTAACAGGTGCATGGCTCAAGTTGCTGGTTGTGGCAGAGACAGACACTGCTACGCTCAATCCGAAGCCGACATATTCACACATAATGAATGTACAAATTGCCCAATCAAATTTAATTTAAGAAAAATCATATGATTGAAAATGAGCCATCATATAAGATTACACCGAGATCTTTGAAAATAAAAACCCACCATAATTTCCCCCATTTCCAGTTTTGCAAAGTAATTTTTTATCGGTAGACATCATAGACGAAAACGAGACAAGGATAAGAAGAAATCCATATTTTGGTGTTCGAAGTGGTGCTATGTAGAACCAAGACATAAATTAAATATAAATTGAATTCTAAGTGCATTTAATTGTACATTACACATGTAAATGATGTATTATTTATTATTTAATTTTTTTCTCGAGTGTAAATGCCGTGGCGAATGCAAATCGACTATTCTACGGTTTGATATAAATCCGTGCAGAGGATGTTGAACACATATCAGTCTCAAATAAAATAGGACGTTATGTGTAAAAGATCAAGGTAAAATAGAAATCCAAACTACCTTTTTTCGAGAAACTTTACTGTGATTTCATTTTCACAGACTAATGACTGTAGGGCTATCTGACTTCATGGATAAAATGTTTATAGATATCATTGATTCAATGAGACCAGTATTTTTTGTTCCTATAAACACGATCTGCTTTTTTTTTTAAAGCGATATAAAAAAATAACTTTTGGTCTCCCAAATCCACTAGCGATGAGATGGTACATGGGACTGTTCCTTAGGTCCAAGCAAATTCTTGTTTCCAACAAAAGAGTTTCCGTATCTCCCGTTTATGTATCTACTATCCTCGGCACGGATGTAAATCAAATCGTAGAGTTTGTGGTCAGTCGATATATGAAGGTGTCAATTAAATTGTTCCTTGTTCCTAGTCATGCCCCAAGTCCAGTATGAATAGTCGATTTGCATTTGCATTCGCAAGCCAAATATACCTGAGGTCAAGGGGATAGTCTCGTCTTGGATATTCGGAATCAAAAGTATATTTTGTTCTCATTAATAGTTTAAATGCATTCTAATATTTCAGACTCCTAGACCTACGAAAATTTATACGACCTTTTATGAATAAGATATGCATGGATTACTTTATTTATCCTGGAATACTAAATGACATTGATGATGGAGAGATATTATTTTTATCCAATCATTTCAAAGACTTTGTTCCGAGGTCATCAAGGGGCATGCTAATCCTACAGGTGTCGAGAATGATTATCGAACCTCGTTTACTGAAGAGCACATCAAAGGGAAAGGAAAGCTTTTACTCTTTGATAAAGTCTATGTGTAATTGTCAGTGAGAAGAGGTGTTTTTATCTACCTTGAATAGAGCGGTTTAGTGTGCTTTCACTGATTATGGAGATTGCATCTATGCAGTTGAAGGCTTAATAATATCAGTCAATTTTCTGTCCACCTATTTGCAGAACCCTTGCATATCTCCCACCAGGAGAGTGTTCTGTGATGAACAAAGACCAAAACAAAACAAATTGTTTCCAAAGTTAAGAAAACCTTACATCAAACGTTTAACTACTTTCATGGCAATACCCCCTCACAGACCATATAATGGTGATTTTGAATTTGAATACAATTAAAAAAAAAATCTTATTACGTCCTATACGTGACTGCCCAATATAGTCCCGAGATAACACGTTTCCCGTACAAAGTGCGTTTCACACTGTACTTAGGGCTAAACCTAGACCTTTGACCTTTTATTTTGGACGCTGATCGTTTAGGCTAATGTCCACGAGGTGACAAAATTTTATAGGACTCTGCCAAAGGTTTGATTTGCTTTCACTGCAGGCACATCATGGGTAGAAGTGAAATCAGTTTGACGACGGTCACTTCTGGAATAAAAGCCATATTTGTTTTAATATTGTTTGCTATTCAAATTTGAGCGAATTCGTCCATGGTATAACAACTGTAGAGTGTACTTATGCATGCTTCACAACGCAGTCTACGGTAAGGGAATTTGTGAGTTTACACAGACTACGTTACTTACGTGGTATTTACAACGATAGTGTTAATAAAACGCGTGAAAAATATGATAATTATTAAACAACAACAAAGAAACACCGCCTTTTCCAAAATACTCAGAGATTCATGCGGGGGAGTTGGGTATACAGATAGCAAAAAAGAAACTGGAATTTAAATTGTAAATACTGTTTCATAAAAGTTTTAAACATTGGTTTAGTGATGACTTTTGTTGACATTGTAGGGTGGTTTTAAGTTCTTTGCTTTAATTTTGATCATATTGAGTGAAAAATTGAAAAATTACGTTTGAAAATTTCTGATAGCATTGTGTCTGCACGATCAGTTCAAACTATGACTTGATCTTGGTAGAGATTCCTTGAAGTGAAATTTGTCAAAATCACGCGGTAGAAGCCTTGTGTGGTCGCTTTACGCATAGTCTGACATGGTTGTGAGGTCTCTTTAAACATAGTCTGGCATAGGCGATCTTAAATCAAACCCCACTTCCATGAAATCGATAAGTAAATTATTTAAATTCTAATTCATAACAATTAAAACATAATTTGTTACTTTAACGATCAGACATATGATCCAGTAGTTATATTTAGATTATCTGTGATACAGAATAGCTTCATCACAATATCTGTGATACAGAATAGCTTAATCACAATATATGTGATACAGAATAGCTTAATCACAATATCTTTGATACAAAATAGCTTAATCACATTATCTGTGATACAGAATAGCTTAATCACATCATTAACAAGACGTGTAAAATATGGCTTCTTCGTGGACCAGGTTATAAACTCTTAAATTTTGGCTCCTGTGTCGACTTATTAAAGAGATGAATCTGTTTTAATTGCTATTAATGATGAGTTAAATTAACAACTTGTCGATTTTAGGTTGTTTAAATTTCCAGCTCCTGTGTAAAGCGAATACCATGTTTTGTTACAGTATGGTTTCTGTTAATTATGTTGGGTTTTTTTTCTGTGTAATGCCCTTTGACCTCCCTGCTCAACACAAATGCCCAAATATCTTAACGTGAGAGGAAAGATCAGATAGAATTCGGAACAACTATCAAAAGTAGAATCCAAGAAAATCAATGACATGTAAAGTGTTTCATAGTGAAATAATCGAACATTTAAAAACTTAATAACATGACACCCACCCCCTCTACACAAACGTATTCGTCTGCCGAGGGTGTTGTTGGATAAGGCAGTTCAATACAGATATGGGAAAATCTGGTTTATACAACCGGTATAGGTTACACTTCGGAGATCACCGTATCGTCTGTATATTTTGCAAATGAACTTTAAGTGGATGAAAGACACTGTCAATCACTTGAATACAGCTACTGAGCATTCTATTAAAGGCCTGTCAAGCTTAACTTCAATACTTTGACAAAAGAGACGTCTTTATAACGGCGGATGTTGATACAAAGAAGTACGTATATAGGTTTGAAAAGGTGTTAGTTTCTGTTGATACTGGTCAGCTGTTCAGAATTCTCATGGGAAAAATAAAACCGTATAAACTTCTGTTACATGGTACCAATATGATCTGGTTTCTCACAGCCGGGATTAGATGAAAGTAACACTAAGGAACAACGCATTATTTACATTTGCAATGTGTACAATCTGACCCAAAGTACTAAATCTCATTCACGAGTAGATGCCCAAGCCAACGGCTTTACCTTGCGCACAAATTACACTTTGCCAACCAGTGAGAGCGGATTTTGAAAAAGTCAAACTTTAATTGGCCGAGAATGGATATTCACCTTTACTTGCATCCTAAAATTCTCATAGAAGATTCCAATTTCTTTGGTGTTCGTTATTTACATATATTTTTTATTATGTTATAATAAAGTACATTATTTTGCACAAAATCTATCATGTGCTCCATGAAAATTAGGGACGGCGACCGTGAGATCTGCTTCAGTAAGTTTATTTGCTCCAGCAACACTGTCTCTTTAGCTAGTTTTATAACAGTATGAAAACAATATGCTACAAGTTTGTGTATTATATATATATATATATATATATATATATATATATATATATATATATATATATATACACACACACACATACACACACACACACACGCGCGCAGGGCTGTAGAAACATCCGGGCCTCTCATAATTCTTGTTCAAACAAAATTGTTCTTTTATAAAATTAAAAAGTGTTGTTCGGCCCGAGCCCCAGGGATATCTTCCCAGTTGCCCCCCCCCCCCTTGTCGGCCATATATATATATATATATATATATATATGCGCCAAAACGCAGTGTCGTCCACTCTCCTATAACCAGTATCATTCAGACTGTTTCTCAGACTTATACTTGCTTTAAATGTTTCTTATTTGGTTGTGAGGGTGCACAGTTGCTATCTAACCGTTGAAATGTTGGTAAAAATCAGCAGTTAATCTGTCATGTCAGTCTGAGGCCGCATCAAAATTCTGGTTCAGCTTTGAACCCGGACCTTGTATCAAGTTTACAGATGTTTGGAATTAATGAGTGACTATCGTCATTAGAGCCAGACAGTTCATTAGACTTCATAATTTCAAATAAGCTTTTTGTTTTATCAGTGTGTGACCTTTATATGACTGTAATGTAACCGTTAGAACATATAGGCGTTAATGATATGTAATGATAGGCAGATATTCAGGAAGTTAAGTCCAGTTTCAGAGAATATTGTAATGAAATGACAGAATTTCCAACAATCTGACGGGATATAAACGATCACGTGATACTGATATACATTGGTAAATTCTGCGGTCTACTTTTGGTTACCCGTTTCCAGATCATTTTATGTGAAGCTTTATCGTTGCAAACGCCTTACACCATATTAATAATAACAAGCCCCCTCCCCTGCCCCGTGATTTCCAATCACAATTTGCAAACACACCCCCTCCATTAAAATCACGCATCAGAAGTTAAAACAATGTACTCGCAAAGTCTTTCCTGCACTACAGCACTCACCCCTTTTGCTATGTGTGTGTGTGTGTGTGTGTGTGTGTGCGTGTGTGTGTGTGTGTGCATTGTTCTAAATAACTGTTTATCAAATAAAAAGAGGAGGCACCAATCGAAGCAAACTGGTTTCATTTCTGTTAATTCCGATGGAACACACCACTATGTGAATAAGCTACAAACCAAAAGACAACCTTGTATTCAGATGTTGAACAAATGGAGACAACAAATGAGTATGTAATATAGATCTATACGTGCAAGCGGGTCTGTACCAGGGCAGCGGACAGGGTAGGACAACTAGGACAAAATTCAGGGGTCCCACAACAGTCCGGGAGTCCACCGCCATCACAATTTGTAATTCATAAGAACCTACTGGAGACTTTTTCCTATGTCTCACAAATCCTGTCTGCGGCCCTGGTTTGTACTTGATAGGTTTTTTTTTTTTTTGAGAGTTGTCACATCTGTTGTGGGATTTTTTAAACTGTTTACTTTGCTAGACTATTGTTTCCTTTCATTCTTCCTTCCGTACGATTTTGCAAAATTCCAAGTGTAGAGACAGTCATGCTGTGTTGTTTCGCGTAAAGCCTGTGTTCTAGAAGTAATTTAGCTTCATTCGTTGTACGTAAAACCTGTGTTCTGGAAGTAATTTGGCTTCATTCGTTGTACGTAAAGCCTGTGTTCTAGAAGTAATTTAGCTTCATTCGTTGTACGTTCATTTAGTTTAGATACTTCTTTTCTCTTCAACGTGATTATTAAACACGTGTAATGAAACAACGTTATTCTGCCAAATATCACGATCGTAACATATTGGGGCCTTTCTGCCGATGATCGTACAGAACACCCGAGAATAATACAGAAGCAGTCATTATATGTACAGTAGGACGTCATCAAAGAATTCATCAAGGCCATTGATTATAGGAGGTCATTTCATCTTAGCAAAAATGTTAATCCGTTTCTCTCTTTAAGTCTGAGCTGATCAGAAAACTGATTTTTGCTTGACACTGTGAACAATTGCATAAAGCAATTTAGATGATTTAGTATGGTACTAGTTTACTTTGCGTACTTCAGCGACTGACTGAATTCTCCTATTTTCGTCGTTTTCGCCACTTATTTACTCTGTATCGCTCATTTGAAGTTTTTAAAAAATTATGGACGTATTGAGATTTTGGAGGTTCCACAGCTATGTACTGTATTATTAAGGCGTATCCAGATCTAGATTTCACCATTTAAGTCGGCATTAAGTCTTAGGCTTAAGACTGGAATCCAGCAATCTCATTGGGCAAAATTAAGATCGGACTTAAAATTGACCAATCAAAAGAACATAGCCAAAAGTGTATTGGTAAATAGCCTGATAGTAGAGGCGCTTACTTGGCGGCGATGGAGCAGAGCGGAGTTAAGTCGTCCTTAGGCCCGGCCCTAGGGCAAGGCAAACGAGGCAACAGCCTTGGGCCCCGCGCTTCTCCGCAATGCAGTTTTTTTGCTTGGGGCCCCGCGCTCATCGCTTGCTGCCTTAGGCCCCACATGCTGCATTGGGCCCCGCACATCCTAGGGCCGGGCCTGGTCGTCCGCAAGGATTAAAAGTGATCAACAGACAAACTTGTTTATGAGCACTTTTTATCACCCTGATGGCAGTCTAATCCATAATTTTACTAGATGTGTAAGACCCATGTTTCTGGTCGGTGAATACTTTCAGCTTTCTCTGACCTCGTGCAGTCTTGTGTAAATTCTCAAAATCCAATAATTATTGGAAATAGCTCATAAAGTCAGGGAACCAAGGAAAACAAATCAGCGTTTCCTCATTCATGATTGTATTTGTCACTGAAATTAATGGAGCTGTGGGCATAAATACTGAGTAAATCATCTATTCAGTTCAAGTTATATCGACTTCTGATTGGTTTATACCAGTGACGACGTCTATGACATAAAAATAATGACATAATTATGGATATAAAAAGGTGTCTTCCTGCTGACATCACAGGGGATGATCTCAGTCGGAACAGTGTCGCCTTTGATAAGAAACACTTTGGGAATACTAGGGTTGCAGCCAAGGTATCATTGTACCGTGTTTATATAATGACGTTATGTGCAGATCACACACTTTTACAGTGTTCATTACAGCCAACTCGACTTGGGCGATGTATCCTTGGTCAAAACATGGCAAATTTCTTTCTAAAACATGAACTCGCTTGAGAACTTTTTATAACTGAACTTGTACAAATAATTTTACATGGGTATCGTATGCTTTTGATATGTCTCTGATTCTAATTGTCCTTGCGTACTTCAGCAATTGACTGAGTTCTCTTCCATTTTCGTCGACTTTCCCCTTTTTACTCTTAATCACTCCATGGAACTATTTCTCTAATGCAAGTTTTTGGAAATGCCAAGAGGTATTCCTGTTGGTGATGATCTTGCAGGAAACAACGACCGCATGCAGTTTGATGAATTTGTTGATTTTCTGCAACATGAAAACTGCTACGCAAAAAAAACACAGTTGTCAAAGAATACACAAAATGCAATGGTCCACACTGTTGCATTTGTGCATGCAAAACAATATGCACTTATCTTGTAAATTATTGATTGAATGATGTACTTATGAAAAAGGCGATTTTTTTTTTATAGCAGTTGATTATTGGAAACTGAATTTTGTCTTGGATCCTCATCATTCTGTGTACTTGCGTATTAGGCAGTGAACAGCTTTTGTTTCTTTGTGTTTGAAATTAAGTAAGTATATTAAAAAGATTTTCTCGGTGAAGTGAAAGCTGAACATACAGTATAAGCGAATATAATTTATTGCAAGACTGTTATTCATGTCCTCAGAAGTTGTCTTAAATGTTGTAAAAAATTTCAAAGCTGTAAAGTTAATATCTCAGATGGCAAGCCCTACTTAGATAACTGGCCAAATCTTGATTGCCATTCGTATATTTTTACATTGCTTATAACTCGAAGGGGGCATTGCACGGAACCTATTCCCTGGGTTTCTCTCAGTCAAGTCCCAGTAAGGTTATTGTTCTTTATTCATTTGTTTTAATAGATTAAAAGAAACTTTAAAGAGAACGAGACAGTTTGTTCTGTGTTCATTATTTAAGAGTAAGTTTTTGTACTTTTGGAAATGGTAAATCAAATTTTTAGATGAAAAACATTTTGCTTCCAAATTTGACCATCAGTATCAGCAGACGACATTTGAGGAATTGGGACGTCAACGAATGTATATGGTTCCTTACAAATCCAATCATCACTATATGATGAAATGTTGCATGAAGAAATGCATACGGTTCCTTATAGCTATAATCAATATAAGCCAATTATATCGGATGACATGGAACATGAAGAAATATATACGGTTCCTAATAAATATTATCATCAATATGTACAGATGGCATCTGATGACATGGGACATTAAAAATGTATACGGATCCATATAAATATAGTCGTCAGTATGCGCAGATGACATGGGACATGAGCAAATTGTGCCCGTTCCTGATAAATTTGGTGATCAGAATGCGCAGCGATTTGATGAAATGTAACATGAACAAATTGATACGGTTCCTTATAAATACACTTATCAACATGTCCAGATGAGATCTCATGCAATAGAATATGAACAAATTGATACGGTTCCTTATAAATACACTTATCAACATGTCCAGATGAGATCTCATGCAATAGAATATGAACAAATTGATACGGTTCCTTATAAATACACTTATCAACATGTCCAGATGACATCTCATGCAATAGAATATGAACAAATTGATACGGTTCCTTATAAATACACTTATCAACATGTCCAGATGACATCTCATGCAATAGAATATGAACAAACTGATACGGTTCCTTATAAATACACTTATCAACATGTCCAGATGACATCTCATGCAATAGAATATGAACAAACTGATATGGTTCCTAGAAAGATGATAAGCGTTGATAATTATATCATTTGATTCTTAGTAACATTGATGGCATAGCGAAAGTATGCCTGTCGCAATTCCTTTTTTCCGCTGGGTTAAAGTGGAGATTGCTTAATGGTACAGGTGTCAAGACCGATCATCTAACCTATGTGACAGATGATCACATCAAAGGGAGATGAAAGCTTGACTCTTTAATCAAGTACCAGGTATAACTTTCAGTGAACAGGTGTGTTTTCTCTACTTCAATTAACGACGGTAATTTATTTTCGCTGATTAAGCAAACTACATCTTGCTATAGATGAGTGAAAGTTAATTAAGTTAGTTATATGACTCTTCCTGTTTATACCAGCAATACATACTCTTCAGTATTAAAGGTATATTGCATTTAAAACAAAATTATCAGATTAGCTTGTCGAAAATAATAGTTCTACCCTACATCAGACCTGCACCGAACTGCATAAATTACATCCTAAATGCTTATTCTGAAATATAATGCAGTGGGAAACCCTACTATGATATAAGGATATTTCACCTTCAGCTATGACATATTAGTCTTGCATCAGCAGCCTTGGAAAATAAAGACAGAATTACATAATTTCATTATCCTAATCTGAAAATGAAAGATCATTATCGAAGATCATTATCTAACATCAGTACCATACTAAGAATCCCATAAGGCTTTACAACAAAAACCATAACAAACTACCTGTTAAACCAATTTTACCTTGTTGCTTTTTCCAGATGCCTACTCTGTGTGTGTGTGTGTGTGTGTGTGTGTGTGTGTGTGAGAGAGAGAGAGAGAGAGAGAGAGAGAGAGAGAGAGAGAGATTTGGATTTTTAACGTAGCTTTAAAAAAAAAAATTCAGTTATATCGCTACGATGTCTGCAGTGTGGCAGTTTATTGTGATGTCTAGCACTGGGGCGTCATGCCGCAGACATGCAGCATCATCTCCTACCCAGTCACATATTCCTGACACCTGACCGATCAGTCCTATTTCTAACTTTTAATGCTGAGCGCCTAGCGAGGCAGCTGTTAGTACCATTTTTATAAGTCTTTGGTATGACTCCGCTGGGGTTCGAACCCACAACCTCCCGCATCAGAGGCGGACGCTCCAGCTACTTCGGGGACCGGATCCGCCCTTGTAAAAAGAATTATACAAATTTCTGTTCCAACTTAAGTTGTTCAATTATTGCTCTTTGGTTGGTTTTGTGTTGTGCCAATTGTTGCTGAATACAATATATCTCGTACCTATATTTATGTACCATCGCATCCTTTATTCTTGCAACTAGATGAGTTCATGTCAACTTGAGCGAGTGACTTAATTTTTAAAGCGTGAAGAAAAATAATGATCAAAGGTCAAAACAATGAACAATTCTAAAGAAAAATGCTTCGACAGTTTATTCCCCATCGGTACGTTGATGATGCTCAAGGAGCAAGCTTGTTATTTCGCGCAAGGATATAGACATTGTATTTCGGTGGCTTGGTCAAAGTTAAGTATAAAAATGTTAGGTGCTCTATTTGTGAAGTAGCGTCACTTGGGTTGGTGTCACCCAGTGCGGTAACTCATGGTGTCACCCCCATGGACCTCCTTCCTGCACAAAAGTTCAAAACTTTTATGGACAGTCATGTGCGGTAACTCATGGTGTCACCCCCATGGACCCCCTTCCTGCACAAAAATTCAAAAATTTTTTAGACAGTCATATTGGTGTCACCCGGTGAGGTCCGAACCCCCCTAATGACGCCACTGTATTTGTGTACACGGTATGGTTAGGAGCTGTAAATTTCTTGTCAAGCTAATAATTTAAATCTGAGAAAATTGCATCGGTAATCTGCATTCCCGCTAAAATGTTGACCGATGATACTTTGAAACAGCCCTTAGATTTCAGAACGACTGCAGCTTAAGTTATTCTCATTCGATTACAAGCTATAAAATGCTTGAATATTTTTTAAAGCATTTCTCCTTTTTTGGAACAAAATAAGCGCGGTTTACAAGACTTCTATCCGGGTATATACTTTACTATTGTTTGGTTTATCCCTTTCTTAACTTGAGACTGAAGATGTTCCAAATCATCTGCATACTTCACTCAGTTACGACATTTTGTCCTGAGTTAATTCCTCTTTCGTCGATCTTTTAGATGGGGATAACAGCCTTCTATTTGAGGATCTGAGGACCTTAATGGTGGTTTTACTGCCGCAAAATTGAGTTTTACCGGCGATGGATGTTTGCGACACTATAGTTGTCATTAACTCCTACACATTCTTCGTGGCACCACCTCAGATATAGTCATATGTTCACAATGGCCAAAATAATTTCGACAATTTGTCGTGCATTTTACTGCTGTGAATTCTGATGTTCGACCAGACGCTTTTGCAGACACTGGTTTGAATATGGTTTTCCATGTTGTGGAGGCGAAAGTGAAAGCTTGACTATACTCGAGGATGCCATACCTCACACTAGGAGCATGTTCTAGAGTAAATGTATATTGGCCTCAAGACTTGATGACAACATAGGTGATCCACTTGTCAAAATGAATAAAACCAAATGCATAAATCCAAAGACTAAAAGGCTTTGATTAATGATATATCTGACATATGTCTCAGTTCTAAAGTAAAGCTCCGTAATCCGGCTAGAAAGTGGTTTTGCAACACAAAGTTACCTTCGGTTTTTTAACATATATTTTTTTAATGCTTAAACTCTCAATTGCAAAAGAGGTCAAGGTCATTGTATAAACTTTTTAACACAACTGATTCGAATATTGGAATTTGAATGCATTCGGATGCATTCGGATTTCATTTTCATATTAACTAAGACAGCGATAAGAACAGGAAAAAGTGATGTCGAGGGTAAAGGTACGGAGCGGAAACTAGTATATAAAAGTTAGTTTTCGTTGAAATTGTTCCTGATCGAAAGACGGTAATTGGGCACTTTTTGTTTTAAAGCAATCGATGTTAAAACTATGAATATAACACACACACACACACACACACACACACACACACAGTCAGTTTAATAGTATACGCGTTATGGGTATCATTATATAGATGAGATTTTGCTTGAGACGGTTCTATATTACATACACCCTAGTCCACTTATTTTATCAATGAAATTAAGATGAATGAAACGTACTGTCAATCACTTTGATACAACTACTGTACACTCTGTTAACACACCACTTTAAAGTTTAACCCAAATATTGATCTTCGACGTTTCAGTATAGAATTCTCTTTGTATTCGTTGCTGTTGGTAAGAAATAGTACCTAAAGTAGTACAAAAGATTTATATACATTACACACTGTCCATAATTCTCACGAGAAAAAATACATACACTGCCAAATATATATGACCTATATTACTATTCCAAGGGTGAACTCAAAGTAAGGTAAGAAAACATCCTATTAAAGTTGGAATGGAAAATCTGACCTAATCGCACAAGTTCAGGTATATGTCAGTGGATATTTACATAGTGTTTGCCTTAAGGACATTTTGCATTCAAGGTTTCTACCATTTCCTTTTACATAACCTTGCTCTCTCACGCCTGAATGTCGAACATTATTTCGCTCGGAAAAAAAAATGTCATTGCTTTGTATCAATTTGGTTGGTTCTGTCACTCTGTGGATCTGACGATCTAAAATGGAATCTGGTTCGTAGTCCTATACATGAACTGCAGTCTGCAACATGTGGTTGTTTTTAAACAAAATTACCATGCACAAACAAAATCGTCTCTTTTGATACCTAAACATGTATCTGATGTCATCAATGATATTCGTCTGGGGTGGGGTGGGGTGGGGGGATGGCCATCGTAAAAAAATTGTTTAAGATTTACTTGAATAATGTGGCCTACTGAAAATTGTTGAAGATTTACTTGAATAATGTGGCCTACTGAAAATTGTTTAAGATTTACTTGAATAATGTGGCCTACTGAGCCAAAAATTAAAGCAGAATAGAATAATGTGCAGTTGCCGATTCTGATTTCAAATGCCATTTTCTATTAACATATTGCCCTCAAAATGTTTCTATGTAAATTTTAAAATACATCCATTTTTTTTTCTATCACAAATCACTTTATTTTCAATAAAATAGGCTTCCGGCCTATATTACAAAATTTTATTTTAGATATGCACAATCAGAACGCCGCATTTTCATTAGTACAGATTAAATATAAATTCTTGATTTTCTTCTTCACTTATTTCAATATTTATTACACGTTTTCACATGATTTGATTCGGATAGAGATAAAAGATCCTCTCTTCTAGGAAACGATCTGTACAAGCAGTGTGGTAAATTATACAGCGTCACTACATCACTGCTAGCCATAAGCGAGGCAAATTTGTCAAATTATACAGCGTCACTACATCGCTGCTAGCCATAAGCGAGGCAAATTTGTCAAATTATACAGCGTCACTACATCGCTGCTAGCCATAAGCGAGGCAAATTTGTCAAATGATACAGCGTCACTACATCGCTGCTAGCCATAAGCGAGGCAAATTTGTCAAATTATACAGCGTCACTACATCGCTGCTAGCCATAAGCGAGACAAATTTGTCAAATTATACAGCGTCACTACATCCCTGCTAGCCATAAGCGAGGCAAATTTGTCAAATTATACAGCGTCACTACATCACTACTAGCCATAAGCGAGACAAGTTTTTCAATGCTTATTTATACATAATATACATTTCTTAGATATTGTCTTCTATTAATATTATATTCTGGGCAAACACAAACAAAATTAAATTCATCCTCTATTATATAAATATTTCTTCCATGCACAGTTCACAAAACTTGAATGCTCTGACAATTTAATTCCTTCTTCCTGTTTCAATAATTAGTGTATGGCTTGAATACCTTAGCTGCACTAAATGTTTTCATAAATTCAAAGGTATATTGCATGAGAATAATTTTTCAGGTTGTAGTAGGGATTTATACTGACTAGTAATAACATTCTGAGGAATTAGTAATCATTCTGATCAGCTTTGAAATGCAGTGTCTCTAATCCATTGTTTTAACTCTGGAATAAATCCATTTTTCATCGCCAACATCTTGTGTTATCCATACATATCCAAAGCCATATTGATAGAGCATATCTTTAATCTTCGTAGCCCATGTGACTCTGCCAACTTCGTCTAACTTTTTTTAACATAATATAACATTGATGTGGATATCTGTCATCCGATAATCATTATTTTCTTGATCTTGGAATAGAAACATGGCAAGTAACGTTTAACACCTTATAAATATCATAGAAATATCGATAAATATTAGATTATATCTTGCGTAGATTTCCGGCTATTCCATGTATATTTCTCATTAGGACTGTTCAACCCGACTTGGCCTTCAGAGATTTCCTTGATAAAGCCATTGTAAGGAATGGTTAGATTAAATGCTTGGATAATGGACCATAGTTCATGGCGTGGAATTTGGACATATTCTGCCATAATTTAAATGACGTGGAATTTGGACATCTACTCCCCTAATTCACACCCAAGACAAAAATTCAAGCATCTAAATCAGATTTTTAGCCCTGCATGTGGACAGCTGACAGAACTGGTGATTAAATAGACTTTGTGTGAAGTACAAATTTGTACCACCTAGGTAGCATTTCCTCAAACTGATATAGGCTTTGTGTGAAGTACAAATCTGTACCACCTAGGTACCATTTCCTCAAACTGATATAGGCTTTGTGTGAAGTACAAATCTGTACCACCTAGGTAGCATTTCCTCAAACTGATATGGGCTTTGTGTGAACTAGAAATCTGTACCACCCAGGTAGCATTTCCTCAACCTGATATAGGCTTTGTGTGAAGTACAAATCTGTACCACCTAGGTAGCATTTCCTCAACCCGATATAGGTTTTATGTGAAGTAAAATCTCTACCACCTAGGTACCATTTCCGCAACCTGATACAGGCTTTGTGTGAAGTATAAAATCTATACCAACTAGGTACCATTTTCTCACTCTGATACAGGCATTGTGTGAAGTACAAATGCTACCAGGTAGGTACCATTTCCTCAACCTGATACAGGCTTTGTGTGAAGTACAAATGCTACCAGGTAGGTACCATTTCCTCAACCTGATACAGGCTTTGTGTGAAGTACAAATGCTACCAGGTAGGTACCATTTCCTCAACCTGATATAGGTCTCATATAGGACCCTCTCTAATTGCAGAGGTCTCAACATAATGTTAGAGAAAACAAGGATCATTCAAAAAGTTGAATATTATCAATATCTCGATTGTCTCCCACATCAAAACTATAAAGTTAACCAGTTCTTCCATAATTAACATCTGCACCAATTTAAAGAACCGGTTATGTTAAATTGATACATCAAAAACGACAAGCCGTTTTGGGGGTTGGTACTATGACAGTATAGACCTGTGTCCATGATAAACATAGATAGGCCTGGAAAAACTGTTTAAAGCTTTGGAACATACCATAAAAAAGTTTACTTGGTTAGTGAATATGTACTTCTAAATCTTTCATACTTATAAGTCGAGTCCAAAGACAGCTCCCGTCATTCTGAATATCAAAGGATTTTAAATTGCAAGTTAAAGATACCCTTAGATCGTGAATCTCAAGTCGGACGGTTGAAAACATTGCTCAGTGCCCTATAAATCGTATGGATATGAGGACGTCGGTTACGTGACAGTTGCAAATAATACTCTATTCTTGTTTCGAGGTCCTTTTTGAGTATACTATATCAATTACTTTTTACATTGGTATAGAAATTTAATGTAATTGCTACTAATTTTGAGCTTATAGGTCCTAATCATATCAATCGTCATGTTGCCACGTTTTGGTGTCGATAAAGCCGCTGATTTTCAATCTTCGCGTTGCCACGTTTTGGTGTCGATAAGGCCACTGATTTTCAATCCTCGCGTTGCCACGTTTTGGTGACGATAAAGCCACTGATTTTCAGTCCTCGCGTAGCTACGTCTTGGTGTCGATAAAGCCACTGATTTTCAATCCTCCGTGTTTCCTCGTTTTGTTGCCAATAAAGCCACTGATTTTGATTGTGTTTAACAATCTTAATATTGGCTAAAGATGAATATGGAGCAAAACATACGCTTGTTCCGAGCATTTTTGAGTGACAATCACAATGTTTCTCTCGAAAACTGTAAACATATCTAAACTGAGAACAGTTTGTTAGAAATCTGATCATTAAAACTCCACTGATGGCATGTCACTAAATAAGACTTGCGCGAATCAAAGCGACCCCTCAGCAGCATTATATGTACAAATCAATCAGTAGTATGATCCCCATAGATATTGATATTAAAGTAAATCACATGATGCTTACAGATATTCATGTCCAAGATGGCTGGTATCATTCTTAACAAGACGTTTTGATGACTTTGTCACAAGGCTGTAGAGGAGTTTGTCTATTCCATGCATGATTATCCAACCTACTTGACACAAAAAATCACATGAGGGAGGAAATAAAAGCTTTTACCATTACATGACATCTCATGTGTAATTCATGGTATACAGCGGTGTTTAACAGTAAATGGTGTGGCGAGTCTTAAGTTATAATGTAAGGTGAATTACAATATATTGTGGTAAATGATATCGATCAATTCTTTGGGAATTGTCTCTTTTGATCTAACTACAATTGTTTGTCATCATATTGGTATGCTGTAATTAGCAGTGAGTGATCGGATCAGCTTGTCCCCCAAAACCCAAACCTAACATCAAGCCTGCACCAGAGTGCCTAAAATAGCACATACGTACATAATAATAGGTATTCTATAACGCCGTGCAAGAGGGAAAACTTTTTTTGTTCGCATGTTGAATTATAACAGCAGCTAAACAAACCGATGGATATCAGTCCTGAAATTCGACGGAAAGAAAGCATTGTCTGATTCTTATTATAGAATTATTAAAGGTAAAATCGGTTGACCCTTTCGGCATACTATTCACAAACAGACACAATTTAAACAAGGCGACAAAGCGGGTAAACTTTACACTGTGAGTTTACTACATATACATGTACCAGACTGTGCAGAAGCTAACGAGTATAAATAGACGCTTAACAAAAAATGGCATCATGAGCGTACTAAATTTACTACAAGGAGCAAAGAAGGGAAAATAAGAGTAATAAAACAACCAGCATTAGGTGTTTATTAGTTATACGAGACTGAGCAAGAGAAAACGAATGCAAACAAGAATATGCAACACCCAGCAATAGAAGTATACATCGTATACTTGAATAAACATGCTCTTGATCGGAATGCATGTACAGACCAGTGAAATGGGGGAGAGGGAACAATATTGCAATTCAGTTTAATTTAATCGTAGATATTGCGGTAGCCATAAATCTCAAATTGAATTACCTATAAAATAAGTCTCTGTCATAACGATACAATACGTCTGTATGATCCCTATATAATAAATCTGTATCATTCCTATATACTAAGTCTGTATCATACTTATACACTAAGTCTGTATCATACCTATATAATAAGTCTGTATCATACCTATATAACAAGTCTGTATCATACCTATATAACAAGCCTGTATCATACCTATATAAGTCCGTATCATACCTATATAATAAGTCCGTATCATACCTATATAATAAGTCTGTATCATACATATATAATAAGTATGTATCATACCTATATAACAAGCCTGTATCATACCTATATAATAAGTCCGTATCATACCTATATAACAAGTCTGTATCATACCTATATAACAAGCCTGTATCATACGTATATAATAAGTATGTATCATACCTATATAACAAGCCTGTATCATACCTATATAATAAGTCCGTATCATACCTATATAACAAGTCTGTATCATACCTATATAACAAGCCTGTATCATACATATATAATAAGTATGTATCATACCTATATAACAAGCCTGTATCATACCTATATAATAAGTCTGTATCAAAACTATATAAGTCACTATCATAGCTATATAATAAGTCTGTATGATTCATACATATTAAGCCTGTATCATACCTATATATTAAGTCTGTATCATACCTATATAACAAGCCTGTATCATATCTATATAATAAGTCTGTATGATAACTATATATTAGGCCTGTATCATACCTATATAATAAATATGTATGATCCAGATATATTAAGCCTGTATCATACCTATATAATAATTCTGTATCATACCTATATAACAAGCCTGTATCATGCATATATAATAAGCATGTATCATACCTATATAACAAGCCTGTATCATACCTATATAATAAGTATGTATCATACCTATATAACAAGTCTGTATCATACCTGTATAATAAGTCTGTATCATACCTATATTACAAGCCTGTATCATACCTGTATAATAAGTCTGTATCATACCTATGTAGCAAGTCTGCATGATCTGTATAATAAGCCTGATCATATATGTCCTTCCTGTCATGTTCACGAATTTCGGTACCAACGACAATAATTTTCTTGTGCAAAACCATAAAAAATGATACCCACGATATTAATTATTTCCCAAAATTATATATTCAACGGTATCCGTGAATGGATTAGAAAGTGCATTTTGATTCTAATTTTCAAAGCATGTACTAGAAAAGAAACCAATATTTTTGGATAACGTTTGAAGCACAAAGACTTTGAAAACGGTGTCCAAAAGTCAGCGATTCATTCCGACTATTGTTTCATTTTAAATGAACGGCCATTAGAACCGGAAAAGACCAATGAAACATGGTGGTGAGCATAAAAGTACAGATAATGATAGCAGATAATATGGTTTTGATTTAAATTATCGAGAATCAAAAACGAATAATTAAGTTGTTTGTGCCTTACGTTTACGACATTCATTGTTGATACCAAACTCGGCTGATTTGTAGGCCTTGAGGGTATGTTAGATGTGAGATATACCCATATTAATTCTTTGGTATACACACTCTAGTCTAGTTGTTTTATCAATGAACTTTAACTGAATGAAGCACGTTGTCAATATTTTTAATTCAGCTACGGTGCAACCCATTGAAGATTGGCTGTCATGTTTAATCAAAATATTGCGCTTCGATAACCTGATAAAGAGACGCCTTTATATTCGTAATTTAAAAAAAAAATAAGTAAAGTGCGTTTGAAGTAACATGTTATATTTAGGTCATCTGTGCAGAGCTAACGTAATAACAGTAGTTGAGCCACTGTTGGATAGATTTTCTCCCGTGGGAATGGGGTCTACCATTAACATAAGTAATTATAGAACAACCGAAAAATATGTGATGAATTGACTGGACGTATAACTCGTCCAAAGTACTGGAACTCGTCCATTATATATGGTCACTTTGATCTTGAAACAAAAAAAAAAATAGACCCTGGATTTGGATGACAACAGTTTATTGTTTACAGAAATCTTTTGGTACGCTTTTAATAATCTTATATTCGAACGAAGTCAGTATAATATTAAGATCTATTATGTATTTGTCTGTATATGACGGACAATATGCTTATTATAATACTGATAGATACAATATGCTTATTATAATACTGATACAATATGCTTATTATAATACTCATGCATACACACATTCATCGCGGTCGTATTTTAAAGCTTCGACATGAGTGATGTCAGGTTTATTTTGGAATGTAAAAATATAACTGACAGGAATGGCAAAATGGTTATCTATTAGATCTGTTTAATTCGAATGCAGATATGTTTATCAACATCTCTTTTAGAATAGTGTGTAGCTTTAGAAAAAGTAGGGCGTGAAGAAAAATAATTATTCACCCCTGTTTTCAACTTCGTGTCGGATAGCAGATAGAGATGTTGAAGAAAGCTGAACATTTAAAGCATACTTAAAGATAATTAATTTTTTTTTATTAGATATATGCTTGTGTCTGTGTTTGAATATCTTTGGTGTCTGTGTTTGAATCTTGTGTCTGTGTTTGAATATCTTGAATCTCGAGGTTCTGGCTACAACATTTTCTTGAAAAGTGAAGTCATGTCCTTTACACAAATATAATTGTGTTTCTGAGATCGTCGTAAATTCATGTTTGTTTTACTGTTAAAACTAATGCAGTGTTTAGGAAGAACCGTATGAAACTTCACTGTGATCCAACGTTGCACTAGATAGTTTAGGGTTCCCAGAAAAAGCTGAGTCAGCTTTTGTATTCTCTGACTTACTTTTTTTTCAACAGTCTTGATTAAACTTCAACCGTCGTGGTGTCCTATTACAGATCACTGTCTATTGATATTTGCCATAGCAAACTACAAGAAAGCTGATCATTTAAAAATAAATCTTTCTTTGTGAGTCATTTAGTACACTGTACCATGTATATTCCCATAACTGAACGAAAATGATAGGCTTCGTCTATTGTTTAAACACTGTCTGGCGCTCGCACGTCATGATCTATACTGTAGTTGTTTTTATTTTTGTTTTTGTTTTGTTTTGTTTTGTTTTGTGTTTGTTCTTGGAAAGACACTATAATATATTTGGCCATTGTGCAAATTGTCTGAACCCGGATCTTGGCATATAATGTTCTGAGCTTTGTACATCGTGTACAAGAGTATACTCGGTGGTTTATATCCCATTGCAATAATCTCGTTTGCTAAGTCATGCTGTGGTTCATTCATAAATTTCAACTGAGAGGATAGACTGCTGCCTTAACCGCTGTATATAACAATTTTGATGTTCATTGGTTGAATAATTGAACTTAATTATGCAAGAAATCGATATAATCCCTGGTCTGATTTGCAGAATTACTTTCGCACACAGTCTGTGTTGCTTTGATTAATCGATCTGGTCAATGATTGGTCACTTTCAGGGAAAGAAATCCATTAGGATTTTTGTGATTGCTTTCGGTCTAAATTCTGTTCATTTGTGTCACGGACTTCAGCGTGGTATTTTTAAAAAAAACACAACATATTCCCGGTTTTCCATTGTACGGAAGAATATCCTTGATAGCTTAGGTAAAATACAGACAACCCTACTATAGGAATCATGTTTCTCTGTAGTCAGAAAGCAAATGCCGTAAGGGTGCCTCAGAAAACCTGACTCTAGGGACAATGTTTTGTCTGTGGTCAGAAAGCAAATGCTGTACTGGTGCCTAAGACAACTTGACTCTAGCGAACATGTTTATCTATAGTCAGTCAGAAAGCAACTGTCGTAAGTGTGGTTCAGACAGACTGTCTCTTGGGATCATGCTTAAATTGTAGTCAGAGAGCAAATACCATAACGGTGCCTAAGACAACCTGATTCTATGGACCATGTTTATATGTAGTCAGAAAGCAAATGCCGTAAGGGTGCGTAAGATAACCTGACTCTAAGGATCATGCTTTAATTGTAGTCAGAAAGCAAATGCCGTAAGTGTACCTCAGACAAAAGGACTCTAGTGGTCATGTTTATCTGTAGTTCGAAAGCAAATGCCTTTAGGGCGTCTCAGACAACCATACAATAGGGGCCATGTTTATCTGTAGTCCGAAAGCAAATGCTGTAAGGGTGCCTCGGATAATTGGACTATAGTGATCTGTAGTCCGAAAGCAAATGCTGTAAGGGTGCCTCGGATAATTGGACTACAGTGATCTGTAGTCCGAAAGCAAATGCTGTAAGGGTGTCTTGGATAATTGGACTACAGTGATCTGTAGTCCGTAGAAAATCATCCGAAGTGTTAGCCCCAATCTGACACCTGTACTGCAAATGTTCTTAACAATTATGTAGACATGGAGAAATAAATTATAACCATTTTCAGTGTTGGCAGCGTCGTCATTGTTATCGTCGTCGTCCTTTGCATCTTCATTTTAATTATCGCTATCAGAATCACAACAAACACCATCATGATAGTCATTTTTATCTAACCCTTAGGGGTAATCATTTCTTGGATAGGTGTTGCATTTAATGTGCACAATCATGAAATCATCTAATTAAATGTTGCACTGAAACTTTTTAGGGTAAAAGGCCTGGCTTAGTGTACAAATGCAAATTTCATATTTGCAAACGACAGCAATCTTTATTCCCCGATCTGGCATGTCAAAATTGTGATGCCTTTACGAGTCATTGATTTGTTTAGGTGATTAAACTTCCTAGTTCGGCTTTCTCTTGATTTGCCTAAATAAAGTCATGTAAGTTGGGGCGTGCTACCTGGATAACCATGCCTTTAGTATCTCACTGTGTATTTGGTTAACTGTAGCTTTGTCTTTGATATCTCACTATGCATTTGGTCAACAATAGCTTTATCATTGATATCTCATTATGCATTTGGTCAGCAATAGCTTTATCTTTGGTATGTCACTATGCATTTAGTCGACATTAGATTTGCCTTGTATATCTCATTTTGCATTTTGGTCGACTATTTCGATACTAATCAAGGTTATATTTTGAGATCGTTTTATCTTTGTGGATATCACTTTCCGTGGTTTAGTAAGAATTGACTGCTAAAGGGATGAATCTCGTTGTTTCAAAAGACGGATCAGCGTATGTTGAGTCTTCAAACTTGTTGAAATGCACGAAAATTGCTATTAAACTGAACCTCAATCACAGTAAACCTGCAATGTATTCAGTCATGCAATTCAGTGCTGTGCTTTTCTACAATGTGTTCAGTCATGCAATTCAGTGCTGTGCTTTTCTACAGTGTATTCCATCAGGTAATTCAGGCCGTGCTTTTTTTCATATATTCTCTAAGATACATTGGATTACTCGTGGATGCCCGACACAAAATTAATCTTAATGGCAAGATTACTTTATCAGATTGCAAAATCTCAATTAATTATGCCGTTTGCTTATATAATAAAAAAAACACTTGATAGACCTTTCGAATATAGCGTTAGAGACAGACATACAAACAGACTGGCAAATAGACACGATGTTTTCATCAAAGCATTTGGCTGAACATAGCAGGAGAGCATGTTATACCATTTTTATTGTTTCCTTTCTTTATAAGATGCACAAGTTGACGTTTAATTCTTTCAAAACCTTGTCGTTTGGCACTCAATTACTGACGTGTATGACTTGGTTAAATTCAAACAATTTTAAGACTTACACAAATATGGAGATATCGCTTCTAAAGTTTCCCTTTAAAAAAAAAATACACAATTCGATATTTCATTCATTTGGAAACTCTGGCAGAGTTCGTGTGTAGAATAAAGAGACGGTATTTAGACAAAATTGAATAATAGAGGAAGAACTCATTTATCTCACCGTACGTATTTCCCGTAGGTTTATCACCAGTTTGTTGCTCGATTAAAGAGCATATTGGATATTATCAGGTAAAATTATGCAAGAGAGTTTCATTCCGGACAATAGAGGGATCAATCGGAGAACTTCAATATTTGAAATAACCATTACAGGAAAAATAATCGTTCCACACCTCAGTTAATAAATCCCCTGCAGCGTGAGAACTTGTCAATTTTCTTTTTGTGCATACTGCATATTGTGATTTTACATTATGACGATCAACTTTCAAAGAAGAAAGTCACCGTATGGAACTCACACGATGAAAAGTGGATGGGTCCTTCTGCACACATGTACATCAGACTAAAGGATTTCAGTGTTTTACCCTTTACTGGATTTAGTCACAAATAATCGTATATGATCCTAACGACTGTTCATTGTCTAAATTCACATTCATAACCAAAAGAAAACAGTCCTCATAGGAAATGCTTTACCATTCCAGTGGCTGTAAATTAATGGGCCCAGCGGCCGTCAAAAACGATTCTACTTGACAACAATTGATTGGGAG
>JAECUM010020309.1:34661-53009 GCA_016617855.1 Megalonaias nervosa | reverse complement strand
CTAACAATTTCACTATAGGCTGTTATTGGTTTAATACCATTTTTCAGCATATAGGAAACATCGGAGATTCCCTGTATGATGTCACAACTAAGCGTTGGCACAGCTCTGGTTGGCAGAAACACCATGGCGACAAAGGAAGATGATCTATATATCAGCTTAAGCCATTGAATAGGCAGTGCTAATTGTATACCTGATACTGATATTAATGTTCTGTTACATTAACTAATTTTCCATATAGTTTTCCATACATACATACATACATACATACATATATATACATATATATATATATATATATATATATATATATATATATATATATATATATATATATATATATAAAATAACATGGCTTTTACAGTTTTGGTATCAAGCAATTTGATATACTATTGGTATACTATTGGCATATCAAATTGTGATCTGTCCATGTGCAATAATGCACATATATAAACATTGGAACTGCGTGCTGTTAATTCTAGGCCTACAGATTAATGATGCATTTCCACTCATTAATCATTAGTGAGTATAAATTATCCTCGTTTTCTAAATGAATTTAACAGAATACACAATTTCATCGCAATCCTTTCTGCTTTCCGTTCAAAGGGCAAATAGTTGTATTAGCATGTGGTGCAAATAAAATATTTGTACAGTATGAATGCTGTATCAATGATATGCCACTCACATAAATTTTCATCAAACAGAAACTTGGCTTACCTCGTTTCCTTAGCATGTAATAGCTATGGTCAATTATCCTTTTTCTCATCGTCATCATTATCATAAACCCATGATGCAGAATAGGAAGAAGGTGATGCACATTGTTGTCAGGTTTTAGCATTGAACTTTACATTTCCTTTGTTGATAAAAGATTGTGTGCGTAAACAGATGGAGAGATAATTGTTTAATGTTGTTTTACTCATTATCAACGACAAACGATACAACTTATCGTGGAACCTTTTTTTAATGTGGGTGGATGTATTGGTTTTGAAGTGCTTTAATTGCATGTCTTTGTATAAAGACCTATCCTGATAGATGATTACTGCAATAAATTTCACTGTTAAACAATTATATATATACAAACATATATATATATATATATATATATATATATATATATATATATATATATATATATATATATATATATAGTGATGATTGTTATGGATGGGGTGGGGTGTTCCCAATATTTTATTTAAACTATTATAGAAGTCCCACCCAGGCTCTATTTTGTTGGAAGTTAAACTTAGTGAAAGATAGATGTAAAGCTCCGAGCCCCCAGTCAGCAATGCCGACGGTTAGATGGTTAAATACAAAAATGGTTGAAATTCAATGAATAACAATTTAATAACAATTCAATAATCAAATGACTCAAATTCCCAATTACAATCCTTCCGCTCGACCCTTTAATAAGCCTATTCCATCACTTGATTAGCAGTGTGAGATTGACTTCCATCTGTCCTTGTATTTCTACTAATCTGGTGTATCCTTTCTCTCTCTTATTTCTCACACTTCCTTCTCCCCTTCCCCCTCGACTTTTCTCCAAATTTCTTCTCCTCCTCCTCCTCCTCGACTTTGTCTAGACTCCTTCTCCTCCTCCACTTTTTCTACCACGACTACTCTTCTGTTGACTTCCACTGTCTCGATGACAGTCTCAATTCCGTGTCCAGCTCTTGAAGACTCAGGACCCAATAGAACCCGAAGTTCTCTGTCCCCTAAAAAGCTTCCTGTGAAATACAAGGACGGTACAATCTTTATCCTTAGCACTCTCATCTCACACCACACACAGCTTATCGGATAACGGCTATTAAATTCTTCGGTCACGCATTCGTTCACAAACAAACGTCATAACAAAAACCACGGTATCGATCACTTCTCATACATACATCAATAAATTCCGTCACATCAATATATATTCCTAATCCCGTTATACTAAACAATATCACAATAATCAGACGCATTTCTTTACGTTACAACTCATACAAAGTACGCAAATATTCAAGTATCCATTCTCTGATATATTTATACGTCCATAGTAACTAATCTTACATACTTCAACCATTCCAAATCACAATTCAGACAGGTGTAAACTCTAACATAACGCATTAATAAATGCACTAGTTTACTACGAAGTAACCTAATAGCGAATTACAAAATTAATTCTGACCACAAGCTAACAATCTACATAATTCCACCTCGCATCTAATAATTCTCTACGTAAGCTCAATCCCATTTCTCAAATGAGCATGTAAATGAAACACTACAAAGGTAATTCTACATACTAAACGACCCTAGGAATTAAGTATACATAATACAAATAATTACAATTATGATGCCCTAATATCTTGCAAAATCGAGCAAATAATTTACTGACCTTTTCGAAACTTTGTCTTTCCTTAGAATCTACCTCTAAGTTTTGCCGCCAAATTTTGAGTGGCTTCTTCTCGGAGTAAACCCTTCTGACTCACAATCCCTCTAGGCGAATACTAAATTTTTGCTCACGAGTTCTGAAAGTTATCGTTCGACCTGCATTGTAATCACACCCAATTCCGATTGGATATCGCTGTGAACCCATCCAATCAAACTTAGCCGACAATGTCCCTCTCGCTGTCTGTCAACGTGGGGACAGATAAGAATACCACGTGTTTCACCACGTGGGCTTATCCTTTGATCTTTAGACTAAGATTTAACACCTAGGTGTGATAACTGCAAGCCTTTGTTTA
This sequence comes from Megalonaias nervosa, assembly GCA_016617855.1. Classification (NCBI taxonomy): domain Eukaryota; kingdom Metazoa; phylum Mollusca; class Bivalvia; order Unionida; family Unionidae; genus Megalonaias; species Megalonaias nervosa. The sequence goes on along the minus strand of JAECUM010020309.1, from coordinate 50,292 downwards.
GATGGTGCTATCTATCGTCTTTTGCCGATTCGAGATTCCGGTCTACGGCGGGTCATATAACCTTGTGTAAGAGTTGAATACTAGCCCGCGGCAATCTTTAGACATCAAACACATGGCAGCGGTAATATTCCCAAGACAGGTAGATTATAGCTTTTACATGATTTTATAGCTGGGGCTTAGCAAACATCACACACACACACACACACACACACACACACACACACATATATATATATATATATATATATATATATATATATATAGAGAGAGAGAGAGAGAGAGAGAGAGAGAGAGAGAGAGAGAGAGAGAGAGAGAGAGAGAGAGAGACAGACAGACAGACAGACAGACAGACAGAGACAGAACTTATGATAAATAAGCTTATTCAATCAAATGTGGAGTAAGTCCTTATTCTTTCTGCCAACCAGACCAGGGAACCCGCACGTGATCATGTCCTATGACGTCAAGGCGATATTTGCTATATTGTCGATTTGACCGAAACGTCACACATTGATAAGATATTTACCTCATCAATAGGTTTGGATCTGTGGCACCTATCTTATCACTCGGGCCAACCGGTCCGGTACTGAGAGTGGCGACAGCCGACTGCAACACTATGTTAGGTTCGCTTTTTCCTGAGAAAAGTACATGAAAACAAAGAAACCTTCCTTCAGAATACTATGAGCACGAAACACTTCAGGACACCATAAAGCATGGTCTATCATATCAAACTTACAAGAAAGGCGATCTGATTTCCACTACTTTAATGATCATCTTGGCCAACATTATACAGCATATAATGCCATTTTTTGATTCATCAAATTTGATTCATCACATATATAGAGGATCTCAAAAGGGTAATGATTTAATATTGAATTTATTCAACGAGTTACATAAATTTAATATAACCTATTTACCCGTTTACATAATTTTTATTTTAATGGAAATAGTTTAGAGAGTAAAAAGAAGAAATGATTTCGTTCATTCTGACTCAGTCGCTTCACCTGTTATTTATTGTGCGTACAAAAGTAGTCCCAGACGATAGATGAATTAATAATGAGCAGTTTTATAACCAGTAGCATTCAAAATTGGATTTTTGTTTTACAAAGAACAGATGTCCTTCCAATAATTAGAACATTGAACACATTCCTTTTTTTTTTCAGCACAGGATGTCCATTGGAAATTCCATGTGATGTCACATAGTTTGACTTTGACTAGGTTAGATGAGTCGTATACTTGGATGTCGATGAACGTGTTTGCAATGTTTCTACTAAGCATTCCATTTGTTGAATATTCACGTGAATGGATCATTACTAGAGTCAAAAAAGTTACAGAAGGAAGGTTAAGTAAAATTCCCACTATCGCAGCCAATCCGTAAAGAGAATTCTGCCCAAGAGTTTCATGGGCTTCTTCGAACCAATCAAAATCACATAAAGTGATATTTTAACATGCTGTCATATCAAACATATTACACTGCGCACACTATATGTAAAGTGTATCGACTATGTTGTAAAGCTTGCCTCTCCAGTCAATGCAATTGCATTTTACTTTCTATCCTCAATGTGCTTGCGACTCAGTTAATGAAAATTTTACCTCTTCACTGCCATATTGTGAATCAATTTGTTTGTTTTCTTTTACTATTTTGGCTTTTTAATTTCCATCTTTCAGTGATTGATTGGCTCTTCATTACTCGTGCTTCTAGCTAGTTTGCTCCACACTGCTAACATGTTTCTATAATTTTCTCAGTAGTTGTTTCTCGTATAGTTCATATTGTTTGTTTAGTCTCGCTTGTAGCTTCGCAAAGTTTGTTTATTTAGCCGCATTACCCACACGTGTGATATATTGCTTTGTGTCCATTAAGTACATATGTCGGAATGCTGTCACTTCACGCATGATCATTCTCGTCTGCTAAAGTATGATGAAGTAGCAAAAGTAACCTACATTTCTTCATTCTGTTTTACCTTGATTTCTCCTTTGGCCCTTACCATATTTGTTCCCAGTCTGATTAGTCGTGGTCCAGAACGTGTCCTTGAATGGTGCCAATCCTAATGCGTCAGCCAACATGGAAGAGATTCCAATGCGCCACTGATCGTTTCCGGGCTGGTAGTCCCCGCTCACTCGGGCCTAGAACAAACAGTAAGTCAGCTGTAAAGCACACTATCGAACATGGTTCTAAGTTTTCGGAATATCTTCCTATTTTCGAGGTTCATTGGAGCTAACTGTGCTATGAGGAGAGATTGATTTCAAGTCTCGTTTGAGGACACACACCCCCCTCCATGTTACCTTCTACTGCGGATTCAAAGGGTTCATTGAAACGTAAAACTATAAGATATAAACTATGGACTAATACGGACGTGACCTAATACTAGAGTCTATCACTTTAATAGGTGTATGACGTATTGTGCCTGTACTTTCGACGCAGTGCCGGATTACACAATAGGTAGAGTAGGCACCGGCCTATGGGCCCCACGCCTTTTAGGGGCCCCGCGACAACGGATCAAAATAATATTGAATTGATTCGATCTTGACGTATTAGGAGATAATTTGCGAGTGGGGCCTCGAGATTTCGACTGCCTAGGGACCTCCACAGGGTTTAATCCGGCACTGTTTCGACGTATTATAGAAAGATACGGAATAGAAAGTGGCATTCTTTACAATCTTCACCTCAATATGCCCTTGAAAACGCAATATTTAGGACCACTTTCAAACATTTTTTTTAAAAAAAAAAAAAACGTTCATCTTTGCCACAACTTTAAGTTTCTATTATTGTAACGTAAGGGTGGGTGCCATATGAAGTGTAGAAAGATTAAGAGAAATAAGCTTCTTGGACATTAAGCACATAATACGGTAAGTTATAAAATGTTTATTTAATAACATGGAATTAATATTTTCTATAAAAATTGGACAGCGAATGATCCTGCAATGTACTCTGTGAGGCAAGATTAGCCTCATCATCAACAAACTTAGTGAAGCTAGGATGTAATTACATATATCCAGAACGACAGCAGACACAAGTCAAAAGCAGTTCCAGCTGACGCGTATCTCTGCACTGTAATGTTCTCAAAATATCCTACCTGCGAAACTACAGGTATCTCTAATGACTGCATGACGTGCCTGGGAAGGGACATACAGTACTGGATGGTCAGGTCATTTTTCCTGGCTCCGGCTCCCATCTGCAACAGCCATTCCCGGCCTAGGTAGATGTCGGATCTCGTTATGTTCATACCGAACTCGACATCCAGCCAGTCCTAGTGGTGGAAATACAGCATTGTAAGGTAAAGGCATAAGCAAAAACTATTCGTTTAATTGGAGATTTAGTAGGTTCTCTCATTTGGAATTGAGGGACATGAACATTGATTCACACATAGTACATATGAATTTTTAATACAAATGATCAAGTAATACTTTCACTTAATTTCTCAGACGTGTTCTTCAAAATGAGATTGTAGGCTTTATTTATGTCTCACAACATTTATAGAGGTATATCAAGAAGAAACATGAAGAACACGTAATATAACATAAAAAAACAGAACTGATTAGATAACAACCGTCAACACAATTATTTTATTTTGCTTCAGTTTAAGGAAACGCAACACTATAATTAATTTAAAATGCTTGCATAAGACACAAACAGTTCTAAGCATAAACCACAGGCATACCTCTTTGATGTCAACGTTGTTAATAACTGTTGTTATTTATAGTTACCTGCTCGTACATGATAAGCCCCCACTGCTTAGCATCTTGATAAAAAGAATCCCAGAAGGTCTGTAAATGTACGAATAACGCTATATTAGCATTGTCAACGGATAACGCTATATTAGCAATGCCTATAAATGGACGATAAACGGTACATTAGCATGGCATATAAATGGACGAAAACGCTATATTAGAATCATCAACAGATAACGCTACATTAGCATGGCATGTAAATGGACGATGAATGCTATATTGGCATGGCCTATAAATAGACGAAAACGCTATATTAGGATAGCATATAAATGGATGAAAACGCTATATTAGCATGGCATGTAAATGAACGAAGAACGCTATATTAGCACATTGCTTGCTTCATGATGACAACACGTGCAGTATTGATTAAAAAAATAAGATTCCTAACTAGATTGTTTTTAGTAAAAAATATATTCAATGAAACACTTGTATGCACTTTAATAATAAACACTCCTTTAAATAAATATTATTAGCTGATTATTTTCAGACTTCAGTTTTCTGATCTCTCCCCGTTGCTCTCTCTCTCTCTCTCTCTCTCTCTCTCTCTCTCTCTCTCTCTCTCTCTCTCTCTCTCTCTCTCTCTCTCTCATTTTGTTTTCAGCTTTTAATAAATATTGTTTCATTTAGTTTAGAAAGATAATGTGTCGATGTCATGTTATTCCAACTACATATTTTTTATGTATCACATATCCACCTGATCCACGGGAATCGCTCTAGGAGGCTCTAGAAAGAATTTGAAATTACCGCCATTCTGAATCGCATATGTGGTTTGACGTGACCTGTGAATAAAACAAAAATTAAAACATGATTTAGTGGACACCTTCATATCAGTACATCTCGTCATAAAGGACCAGTCTCTTCTTACTTTCATTGTAGTTTTCAACATGTATATAAAGGACACCTCTCCATAGCACATGTTTGTGGTCACTTAGTGTCCATTATAGAGATGTTACACATATATTTACTTTTGAATTCTCCAAACTGAATTTGCTGCGTCAAATTTAAAAATATGCATAACAAAGAATAAAATTTGCAATTGTACGACAAAATATTTTTAGAAGTTAACGATGGCTGCATTAAATTAATACTTGTTTTTAATACCTCAATACATATTGTATTATATAAGCGAGTAGATTAAATTCGATTTTCTAAAACCTAAATTTAGTCAACAATTTGCAATAATGTGATATTTTGATGCCAGAGTAGATTTATAATGTTCAGCTAATCTTGTATTTCAGATCCACGCGGGACGCAAAAAACATACATTTCCGAATACTTTTAGAAGAAATACATATAGCAATAACAAAAATGGATGCTCGCTGACGTAATGATGAAATATAATCACATACATTCATGAAGTTTTTCGACAGCTTCTTTCCCACACTATACCCTCTTTAAAATCATGATGCATCAAAATTATCATTTTATAGCCATGTGTGTCTAATGTAAACATATTTTGTACCGTTGTAAAATGCAGCACCCGTACTATTTAACAAATATTCCATAGGTATCAAGGAATGGTACAAGAGCGGATCTAAACACACCATTGTCTTGATATAAAGGTGCTTGACAATTCAGATCTTGTTTGTTTCAATATTTATAGTGCAGATCCCCAACCGCTAATTTCAAGGGAAAGATCCGTCTTTTTTTCCGGTGTGTGTCCAAATGTCTGTCTGTACTTCAGCAGCTGTTTTTCTTTGTTATGTTTATATCTAAACGAAACTCACCAGTATCTATTGTGGGCAGCAATTGGTAGATCCAGAGCATTCCAGACATAACTGAAAATAATATTTGTTAGTACTGTAATAATTTAGGATGCTATTCTATAACATGTTTTCAAATAATAATGATTTATTGTTCCAGGATACATTTATCATAGAATTATTGCTATATGAGACATTTCTCGAATAAACATTAGCAATACACAAACTCATATACAAAGTTATCAATCTACCTTAACGTCAGGCAGATATACCTCAAGTAAAGGATAAGTGATAAATTTGTTTACATCTTCCTAAGATCGAACTCGTTTTTTTTGTTATTTTTAATAATAATAATAATAATAATATTATTATTATTATTATTATTATTATTATTATTTATGATTACGTCTGAATGTAGAAGGATGGCCATTGGAATTTGTAAACTAATACAAGGTAAACGTTGAACAACTGTTTAATGCATGAGTACTCCTCTCAAAAGATTAAGATTGCAGTGTGAAATGAATATATGTGTGTGTGAAACAAATTGACGCACACTAAAGCATGAGTAGTAACATGGTAGGCCGCTACAGAGACAAGGGGATTCGAACATCGGCGACGTCATGGAGTTTATGGGGTCAACACTATTTATAGGGTGAAATGCATTGATGGCGACAAAAAGTTGATAGGGACCAACATAGTTATACAGAAACAAATACACATCCAAACAAAGAACATGGAAAAACACAGAAAAGAGGACAGAGATGTTCCAAAGAAAGACTCACAGATAGAATAGAAACTCCAAAAAGAAAAGTCTGTTGTATGGGTACAAAACATATATTCAAATACATACATGGGCTCTCTGGCCTGTGCTTTGGTCTAAGCACTATACATTTAATACATAAATATTTGGACATGGAACAAACCTATTTACAAGTTATCTCTTCCTTGGTTCTAGTAAACTAGTTTTAAAAAGTGAAGTTCATGCCTTTGAAATAAACCCACTTCATATACAACGTATTTTCATTTCATAAAACAATGCCATTTTCTTTCACGCTACAATAAATGTTCATTTTAAAGAAATTTAAAACAAAACAGGAAACAAACCAGCAAATAGGACAGAGTTCGCGTTTCTCTTTTTATCCGTCACACACGTTGTTTAATGCTAGTCAGCTACCACTTGTGTCCATCACCCATGGAAAAGTGACCGTTCATATGGCATAGGTTGTACCTCTATGGGAATAAGACATTGACTGCATTTGATCTGCTTATCGATAAGTGTACCTAACACGATGGATATGCCAACAGACCTACGAATGAAAGGGAGTATGTGACTGGAAACATCTACGATGGGACATATACGTTGTATATGAAGTGTTGGTTTATTTTAAGGCATGACCTTTACTTTTTAAAACTAGTTTTCTAGAACAATGAAATAGATAACTTGTCAATAGGTCTGTTGCATGTCCAAATTTATGTATTAAACGGATAGTGCTATGTCAAAGCACAGGCCAGAGAGCTCATGTTAATACTCAGATGAATGTTTTGTAGCCACACAATAGGCTTTTCTTTTAGGAGTCTCTATTCTATCTGTGAGTCTTTCTTTGGAACATCTCTGCCTTTTTTTCTGTGTGTTTCTATCTTCTTTGTTTGGACATGTGTTTGTTTGTTTCTTATGTCTATGTTTGTCCCTATAAATGCATTTCACCCTATAAATAAATCCCTTGACGTCACCAATGTTCAATTCCCCTTGTTGCTGAAGTGGCCCACCATGTTATATTCCCATTCTCGCCATATTCTTTTGCACCCATTTCAACATTAAAGTCCAATATTCACTATAGTGGCCCCATATACTACTAGCATACACTGATGCACTGATGGATGCAATGTCGAACATTTAAACAATCCTTCCAGCTGTATGTCTCTTATTATCATCATGCTCCCTGTTTGGTTTTAGATTTGAATCTTACCGCAATCCGTCTGGGAAAATACCTTCCATGGCTACCAATGTTGTGCCGCCACCATACTCATCTTTTGGTTAGATCAAGGAGTCAAACTGGAATTATCTGCAATCAAAGAGGCTAAAATTTAAAATACTGCAATATTTTAACATCTTTCTTTAAAGAGGAAACAAGCTTCGCGGAACCTTGTGTCTCACATGGCGCTGCTTCTGACTTTTAAATCTTCAAATTGCTGATGACGCCGATATATATATATATATATATATATATATATATATATATATATATATATATATATATATATATATATATATATATATATATAACACTGGCATGCATACATACAGACAGACATGCATACATACATGCCTATATACATGCATACATATATACAGACACATGCATGCATGCATTTATACATACAAACATGCACGAACGCACGCACGCATACATACATACATACATACATACATACATACATACATACATACATACATACATACATACATACATATACATACATACATACAAATGATAAAATTAAATGTTGTCATTAAATGATAGTATGATCAGCTGTGACACAAAATGTTTTACACATCGATGAAAAAGTAAGCGATCACCTGTATGGAATCTTTTCGACGACGGTATATTTCCGGACGTCGATCATTGTCCGTTCGTATGTTGTGTTCGTCTCTGTGTTGTAGTAGTAGAAGGCACCTACAAATAAATACATCAAGACATTGTTATTGCGCCTGGCATCATTGGAATTGGATGAGTCGAAATAGGCAATGGTCATTTTTTAATAAACAAAATTTATTTAAGTTACATTGAGAGAGAGAGAGAGAGAGAGAGAGAGAGAGAGAGAGAGAGAGAGAGAGATGCATGCATGGCCTGTTGAACTACCCGTCTCCTAGTTTTGAAATACATCAAACATAAAAATAAATTTCACCCCGGTTCAATCTTCACCGTAATTATCGGATTTCTTACCGTTATGAGCATATTACCTGTATTATTGAGTGAACATTTCCTTATCCTATGAAGATCTAGGTCAATGTCTTATTGACAACATTGTGATCTTTCAATATAGATATCTCAATCAACATTTGATCAGTCTAGGTTACCGATTACGTAATATCGGCTACTATTATACTGATGAAACTGATACTTGCAGTAATATTAAGAAAATGCTATAAAGTTAATAAAGAATTCATGTTTTCATACCGTTATCAGTCCAATACCCCAGGTAATTGATGGTCAGATCAGACTTTCTGTAGGATTCATCCTTATCATAATAGAACTTCATCAGTCTTCCCCATTCACTGAACGCCTTTTGTGCAAGAAGAAGAAAAACGTTTATAGGCAACATAAATGATTCCGATGTGCCGTTACGGTGTATATTCCTAATGTTTTTGTTTGTCTAATAAAGTTTTCCTGTGACCTGACCTTTGCCATAAATATTCTAGTAAACACGTTTTCACATTGATAACCAAATTTAGGGCAGCAAAAGTAGTGTCAGAATCATTATTTGTCTTTACTCCTTAGATAGACATTTTTAAGCCTTTCGGTGATGTCATAAGACGATACACTTCAATGAAACCCTTTAATGAAGGAGAGAGTTGTCTCTAAGGGAGAAACAGTGGTTGATATATTTGGACAAAATTTTTAATTAGAGAAGACTTATGTTGAGTAAAATGTTAGCGCTAGAAAATGGTGAAAATTGAAATAAAGTATCTCATGTTGTGGAAAAATTCAAATCTGATTGACACAGAGGACATTAACACAGAAACTGAAATTCATTTTCAATACTGCTTAGTTATTTGTTCCATTATGAGGTGTTATTATTGTACATATTGAAAATAGATTATATTTGTATAGTAACTTAAATGAAACAGTAGTCACATGTTACATTCATATCTCTATAAGCTGAAATTATCCTCTTAAATTCACGATTTTTAATTTATAAAGCACATTGTTGAACAGGTGACTTGTATATCTGCAGCTGTAATTGATCATCCATCTAGTACAAGATACAAGCAAAATAAGCTGAACGGGCTTCTTGCTTGATGAGATTGTCATAATAATTTCACTTCTTTGATGGTTATCATATGCTTCCTCCTTCTTTAAAAACATATTTTATTCTAATATTAAGGAATAAACTAGGATAACAATATATATGACTTTGTAAACCTTAACGAATAAAGAAACCTTCAGAAATGTCGCTGAGAAGTGCACAAAGTCGGAACTCAAAAAGACTAAGAGTGGAAAAATCAGTTACAATCGTGCTATCGGTCACGTACCCGATTAACACCATCCCGGCTGTAGAACAGGATTGTCTCATAGACATAATTTTCTGGAACAGTATTAACTCCGCCCATGATTCCCCAGTGTACGCTATTTCCTGTAACGTCATGGTACAGCGAAGCTGCCATGAACTGATTGAAGGGAGCGATAATTATTGCATCACTTCCAGAGTCAAACAGCACAAGCGGACCACCGATGATTCCGTAATTAAGTGTCGCGTCCGGAGACTTAAACCTTTAGCAGAAAAATCAATAATTTTTATTGACGAGGTACAAATTCCGATGACATATCGTATTTTATATATTGTAGCAGGTTACATCAATCAACATCCTCATTATTGTGTGTCTCATGGTGAAACTAAAACTGGTGGGTATAAATGTTACTGATAACTTTTGAAAGCCTTTCAAATAGGACAGATAAGTGATATTGGTATTTGCTTACATTTTCAATAATATTATTTTCGATGTGAACGGCTACAACAGTAACAAGAATAACAGCAGTTCTAACATATACATCAATTACAAATTACCATCATCAATGAATCATGATTACCATTTCTGAGGGGGGAGGAAGAAGAAGAAGAAGAAGTGGAAGAAAGAAGAAATTATTTCAGAAGAAGACAAAGAACATACATAAATCTCATGGTCTGTTTTCATTGAAAACTGTTACTAACTGCTCTACATGATGCGCCAATAAAGACATTAAGAACGAAACTTGCATAAGTATGTATATCAGAAGAATCGCTCTCGGGAGCATGACCAAGTAATTGAGAGACAGGGTAATTGTATATACTAGAAGGTATGAAGAAGAGCAAACACACCTCCCCCATTTCATGTGCGTGTCGCCGACCATGTTCCCACCAAAGGAGACATAGCCAAGACTGGTATTTCCAGAGCCAACACCGAATGACGGAAACGAAGAGATAACGCTATCAAATTCACCGCTGGTGGTTCCCTGTACTTGTGTCTTGAAGTTCTTTAATGATGGAAAATGAACCAAATTTCAAAATATATTATAATTTGCCATTAAATATACATTTAGGAAATGATGTATATGGCATATGCATGCATCTACCAGATGGTTAAGATATGTGAAAATCTATGCTGAAATGAAGTTATATCTCTTACATTTTAGTAATAACAGGAACACAATGCAGACAAATAACGCTGTTTCATTTGCATACATAAGTTCAAAACACAGATTTAAGTTTTTGCATGTTTTGCATTCATCCTCCCAAAATTAAACAAGACTGCGCCACAAACACACGCTTAAGGAAACAGATGCATCGTGTGAATGATTAAACTTTTCTTGACTAAGATAGATATAACTGGATGTAATTCACCAACCACAATGTTTACAAAATTAGTATAATTGGCAAAGTATGCCTATTCGCTTTCTATGTCTGAGATATCATTGGATAAGTGACTGTTGACACTTATAATAAACAAACACTAATATCCGCGTACCTGTGCAAAAACGACAAAGTTGTCATACACCTTGATAGTGGCATGGAAGCTGACATTGATGGATGGCACGAGATACTGAAAAGTTAACCCATTCCAGTTCCCGAGCTTATCAACACCACTAACACCATTTGTCTCCACAAGTTTCAGTCCCTGTCCACCAATTTGTTTTGTTCCGGACGCGTAGATGTACGTGTCTGCACTGGTAAGCCACGTATCTTGGTCGACACCTATCGTATACATCCCATCCGTGTACATCGTTATATGTAGCTCCTGCTTCGCAACTAAAACAACACAAGGAGCTGATTGGAGAAAAGTAACATGTAATACGTTTTAATTACGGTGTATATGACAAAATATCAATGAGATTAAATGTTAATCATAATACTAAAGAGAATGTTGTCAGATGCGATACTTGAGATTTGTTTGGGTTTTTTGTTTAAAAAGCGCTGTAATTTTAATTTGTGTCAATATTTCAGAAACGTTACAAATAGCTATACGAACATCTTACAATGTCATTGTACCATGATTGTCAACCATAACAGTTATCGATTTATTTCTTCACCAAGCGCCCACATATTATAAATACAGGAAATAAATTATTGTATAAATTGATCAGAGAAATTGGTCTAAGCTCTTTCGACTCTCATAGAGTTATTGTCAAAAGAAAAATTATTAAACATAGACAAGCATGACAAAGTAAACACAATTAAAAACCTTGAATTAACAAAACTTAACATGGTTATGGATCTGATAGAAACATTATTTCACAAGTGGAGATATCGCGCCTTATTGGTTTTTGAACTCCGGTGATAAAATGGCAACCCTGCTAGTTTTGACACAGAAAAAGGAGGAACAAAAGAACCATTTATTGCTTAATATCAAGTAATGAAACCGCAGATTGTATCCGGAATAATTCTTTGTATCTTTATTAACAACAACAACAATAATAATGATAACAATTATTATTATTCCAGCAAGAACGACAAAAAGAAATAATGAATTAAATAAACCATTTTTTATGCATGTATTTCGTAATGTTTTACACCACCTTAACACAAAAGTAACTATGTTGTACCAATTAAAGGTCAAACTCAAAAAAATTAAAAATCAATTGCTCAAAACTTTAGAATGTTAAACCCCTCAAAAAACTGTTGAATTCAGTGCATAAAGATAAAATTCAAAACGTTAAAATGACTCTAAACAGATACTGAGTGTATTTTATTTTATTTGCGAATGGGCGTTTGGAGTCTTTTTGAAGCCGCTTGATTTCAGTTTTCTTAGGTGGTGTGTCCACGAAGATTCCTTTCTTTTTACCACGAAGATTCCTTTCTTTTTCCTTGTTTTTCCGAACTCCGGTTTGGCTGTGGGCAATTATAACAAGTATAATATAACTGAAAGTTTGACCAGGGGAAGAGAAATGTTCTGCTACTAACTTCTGTCCATCCTTATTTTTCATGAAATCCCATCTGTGAAGATTAATTCTTTTGTATAGTTGTTCGATTTTTCCGACATATTCAAGACTACAAATATTACACATGATGAGATAAATTATATGTTATGGTTTGCATGTTTTGTTTGGACCATACATGTTCATTTTTTCGCTAGTCACCATGTTAGAGAATATGTTTGTCTCTATCATATGTTGACATGTTTTACAGCTTTTATCACCACAGGCCCATATGTGTGAGTATGGTCTTGGCTTGTGACTGGCTAAAGATGTGACAGTATAGTCTAGGCTTGTGACTGGCGTAAATATGTGTCAGTATGGTCTTGGCTTGTGATTCGCGAAAATTTTGCTTGGACTAGGATTTGTCTGAGGTTTGCGATCTGCAATAGGCTGCTACGTATTTGTTCGGGAGAATTATCTTTTGGTATGACATACTATTCTACAACAGGCCAGTGTTTATGGATAACTTGACCTGCTACTGTATTGATTAACTGCCCCGATGTTTCTACCCCAATCCTGCCATCCCCCCCCCACCCCACCCCCGCATCCCTTGTGACTTTAAAATCGAAAAGCATAAAGAATCAAAAACAATGCTCAAAACTGATCCATTTCATTAATTAATTTATAATTTATAACCTGATTGTCGCCATGGGGTACCTAACACTGTCGCTTTTCAAACCAAGCGAGAGATTTCTGTACAACCAATGAGACTGCTCGCTGTCTTTCACAGGTTCCTGGAATGTCTATTTTCACTGCAGGGGCGAGGATCATAAAATATACATACACAGAAGGTAAATCCTGTGTCGTCTGCATCCAATGTTTCCACAGTCTACTTTTAATGTTTTTCGAAATAATTGAACAGAGTACAAATGGCAACTGGTACAACTCTTATAACTCTTATATACTTGGTTTCAATTGAACGTAACTTCCAAAGTTACGGAATTATTCAGAGCTTATCAAAAAGGATGAACAACATCACTCCCGTTGTCTGAAAAAAATAGACTCGTACACACAATATGGACTCTGTGTTAGTAAAGAAACTACCACTTAGCATGAAACGCAAACAACATGATAGTGTTAGGGACCCCCAGGCGACAGTTGGGTTAAACATGTTAAATTGAAGAATTAGATTACTTATTTTTTTTGTAGTTTTTGAAGCTTTCAATTTTAAAATCTGTGTGGGGTCGGTGGGTACAAACTGCTATAGTTGTGCACTGTGCGCGACAGTTTGGTCCGGGTCCAGTGCAAAATTTTGTTGATATTTTCGCTCAACATTCTCATATTTGGGCCACACTTGCAATAAATTGGTAGCTTGCGATGGTTAATTTTTCTTGTTTGGGAGCAGGATTGAATTTTAATTCGAACAAGCTAGGATAACGGTCCGACAGATATGTTAACGTAGGTTCAAGTGGTGGAAATGACAACGTTGTGACAAGCCGGAAACAAATTTTGGGAAATCTTGGACCATATGTATCATAAAATGATATTTTCCAGTACTTCGATGGGTGTGTTAAAATTTTCGCGGCTAAAGAAAGTTAATTCTGATTTCCTAGGCTAAACGGAGGGGGGGGGGTTTCGTGAAGAAATTGAAGGGTTTAAATAGTTTTCTTGCAAAATTCGGCAATCCAAGTGTTTCTGTGGAACTGGAAGCTGGCTTCGAGATCAGTAAAAAGTATTTCTCTCGTTAAATTGTCCAAGGGCCGAGGTCTGGAGAATTTGAGGGACACGGAAAGTGAGATTCGGCTTCATAGAAATGGGAGCGAGTTTCGGAAAAGCACAAGGCATTGACTCAATCACATACAATATGTTCATTGATGTAAGTTTGTAATTATTTGTTGAATTTATGCGTTTCAAATTCATACTTCAATTTTCCTTGAATGCGTAAGTTAATCATACATTCAATGTCTCGAATGTTATACAATTCGTGTATTGTAAGAATGTCATACATTATTTTATTGTTATGAATGTATTCGGATTTAGTGGTTTGTATATAATAGAAATTATGTATTGTAGGAATTTAATGCATTACTCTGATACAGATAATGAGAATTAATGTATTTGTCTCAAACGATATGTAGTGTGTATGTTAGGAATTGATTGTACTATGTTTATCTTTGTCAAAGAATCGCTATTATCAAGTAATGGAGTTAAGACAAGATCTGAAGGCCATTATTCATTTGTATAATTAAGTTGTGAATTCTCTTAACCGTGTATCGACCAACATCGTTCAGCTTGTAATTTACAGCCTACAGTGGGACGTAATATTTATCAAAGAGGTCTAGTCATGTCATGGTCCAAGTTAGGAATGAGATTAGCCACTAGATTGACATTAATTTGATGATAATAGATTGTGTATCAGTATCAGCTTTCAAACTGACCATAACCTTAGTCTGCTGAGTTACGATAAGAAGATATCTGACGTAACAAGAGTATTGTTCGACGCCAAAAAAGAAAAACCTGATAAATATTTAGGATGTGTTTTATTTATATGAAGGAACAATAGCTCCATGCCTGTGCACCTTGTAGTTGGAAATGACTGCAACCAAGTTACGGCTGAGGGCCCGAAGAGGTTGGGCACAGAGAGAGAGAGAGAGAGAGAGAGAGAGAGAGAGAGAGAGAGAGAGAGAGAGAGAGAGATAGAGAGAGAGAGATACGGCAACGCTGTCTTGTCACCAATAGTGATTTGGAGAGGGCCGGAAGCAATCACGTTATGCTAACATGCCAACAATTTGAGTTCGATCATTTACTCGGCTTTATGATGAAATTTGTTTTATCGGTATAACAGAACGGCTAATTGCATTTCGCATACATTTTGTAATTCTATTCCTAAGAGAATGCGTATCATTAAAATGTCATGTTCAATTTCATCTTGTTTATGTAATTGATTAAATTGTTCTATTTTATATACGGGGGCTCGCGTTGTTCTATTTTACTGTATATCTTTGTTTAGATCTCTGTTACTCCATCCATTAATTTCATATTTTATTTTATTGTTTGCTCGATCGGGCAATAACGCCGTGGTTGATCATC
>JAECUM010020309.1:0-34641 GCA_016617855.1 Megalonaias nervosa | reverse complement strand
GGGGGGGGGAGAAATACGGCTACGCTCACCTATCACCAACAGTGATTTGGAAAGGACCGGAAACAATCAGGCTATGCTGACATGCCGGAGTTCGATCAATCACTCGATTGTTAGATGAAATTTGTTTTATTGGTATAACTGAACGGCTAATTGCATTTTTCATAAATTTTGTTATTCTGTTTCCAAGAGAAAGTGTATCATTCAAATGTCATGTTCAATTTCATTTTGTTAATGAAATTGATTCAATTTTTTATATTTTACATACGGGGGCACGTGTTGATTTATTCTAGATCTTTGCTCAGATCTCTGTTACTCCATCCATTAATTTCATATTTGATTTTATTGTTTGCTTGATCCGGGCAATAACACAGTGGTCGATCATCTCATAGAGAACGATAACCAAATCACCATAGAGGTGGGAGATCAAATATCATATATCATATCATATCTCTGTGTGTGCGTCTCTCTCTCTCTCTCTCTCTCTCTCTCTCTCTCTCTCTCTCTCTCTCTCTCTGTTCAGAACTCATAAGAAAATATAATATACCGTATGTGCAATTTCGAAATCGACTTTTCACCCTTTTATCATCGGATGATAACTTAGCATAATCCTGTCTCTGTCGCTATCTCTGTCTGTTGTAGAAAATGAACTTACATGATAGCTTTCCATGTGACATAAGAATGAAAGTAACCAGAAGTACAAGAGGCCGCTGCAGAACTGCCATTACGGTTGGTATAATCCAGGAGCCGTCACCGAGGTTGTTATAGCCCAGTACACAAGTACTTGCACCTGGTCAGTGATGTTATCTGCGTATCCTCGAGGCCGACAAATTCCACCTATCAGTAAAAAGACAAAGTACAAAATTTGATTCGTTTGATTTAAAGGCATCCTGAATACTATTTACCACACCTTTTTCTTCACGACCTTGAGATTAATGAAACAATAAATTTTAGCTGTGAAGCGACAGAAAGCTAATAATTAATGTCTGAGTCAAGGGTCTCGAAATGTATTTCTCTGTGTCAGTTGAACTATATGTGAAAATGGACGTACAGACGCAAGCAATTTTAAAACTTCAGGTGTTACCTTGGCTTGATTTTTTTCACTTATTAACATGGCACACACTTAATTGTATTTAATGCACTAATGAGTACTGATCTCATGATGTCATTGTTATCAGAAATCAAGAGTTTTAGGAGGTGGGGTTAATATTCTAGTATTGGAATGCTTTTATTTCAATAAATAATTCACCTTTTTCTGATGCTATAACTACTGCTTTCAATTTTATTTGCTGCGTGACGTTTATATTCACGGTCAGATATACTGATTTAATACGTGAGATGCATAAACAAGCTATACTATACTGGAATAAGGTAGAGATTAACTTCATTACTTTCCACCAAAGGTGCAAGTAAGCCGCTACAGTCCTTTACGTCGCACCATTAAGACATTTTTGCCAGTACGGCCGTACTGAACACACGGGATGGGGGCTGGGGGTACGTCTCCATACCAATCATGCACCACCCCTTTTTAAACATACACATGCGTGTGATGGTTTCAGATAAGGATTCAAACAAAACTGTTCGAAAATGTGTATAAAGATGTATTTTTGACCCATATAATTCGAGCATAAAATTATGTATTTATTTACCAGCTATAAAGTTATGTCGTTTACTCACCTGTCTGTCTCTGCTCTCCGATCAGATCTGTCGTACGTTACGCTGAGTCAGATGAAGCCATTGATGTTATCAGCTTTTATCAAATAGTCAAGCTTAAACACGCATTGTCTCTCTCGGATGATGTTCAGTTTGAAGATTGGTGACTTCTATACTTGGAGTTAAAATGTTGATATATACACGGGTTATTTATATACAGTTATCGTCAGTACAGTATGCAGGGCATTTCCCTCATGTACTAGGAATCAATATGCCCTTTGGGGAGTTAGTCAGCTCTAATGAACTCTTATTTTCCCAGTGGCAATGAAATCAGAACATATATAGACAAATAAAAACTTTAATCGAAGGGGAAATGGTTATTAGCGACGGCTCTATCAATAAGTCAAAGAAGAAGTCAAATAAGTACCGCCTGACGAAATCATATAGAATAGAACCCAATATTAGTTGTCAAAACTTATACATCGGGGGAAAAATTTTAATTATATTTTAATTTTAGATACTGTATCGCTAAAGTCGGGCCTCGTCGGGCAGAGTGAATCCCATGCTATACGCGAACATTTGAGATCAAGAGAACAAAGCTAGTATGAAGTTTGCCCTTTTTTATTTTTGGAAACTTTAATTTCGAATGCGATATAAAATACAGATTCAACATGAGTAGAATCTGAACAGAAATAATTAAATTTTATTCCCAATTTACCCATCCTACACCTGCTCTTTAAGCACAAACCCACAGAACCCCATACTGAGAGAGATAATATTCAAGAATCCCACACATATAGCGCGCACATAAATGGACTGTAGAAAGCATTCAAATGTCCATTTTATTAAACTTTGTCTAGTTTGATCCCTTCTTAGGACAAAGAATATCGTTCGCTCCGTAAAGACAAGGACCCCGGATGGCCGAACAGTCTATGGCGCTCTCCTATACAGGTCACTGACATGTCTCCTCTGTCCGCGTGGGTTGGAATCTTGGTTCCTCCAACGTGGCTATGTCACGTTTGCTCAGACTCAACTATCGAAGTCGTGTATAAACTAGGGTATTATTACGATCCATGTGTTTGATGCCTAAACATTGCCGCGGGCTAGTGTTAATCCCTTATGCAAGGTTACCGTGACCCGCCGGAAATTGGAGTTGGAGTAGGCGACCGCTTGTGTCATTTGACAAAGGCTTGTAGTTATCACACCTAGGTGTTAAACATTTGTTCAGAGATCAAAGGAAGCCCGCAGGGTGAACGGGGCGTGTTCTCATCCGTCCCCACGTGGACAGACAGCGAGAGGACATTGTCCGCTAAGTTTGATTGAATCTGTTCACAGCAACATCCAATCGGAATTAAGATAGAGGGTGTGATTACAATTTAGATACGAATTATAACTTCATAACTCGCAAGCAAAAGAGTTAGTAGACGCCTAGACAGATCTCTGAGAGATAAGGTTACTCCGAGAAGCCACTCGTAATTTGGCGGTAAAACTTTGAAACAGATTCTAAAGGGAAGAAAAGCTTTGAAAAGGTCATTAAGTTATTTGCTCGATTTTTGCAGAATATTACGGCATCATAATTTTAATTATTTGTAGTATGTATACTTGATTACTGGGATCCTTTAGTATGTAGAATTACCTTTGTAGTGTTTCATTTACATGCGTATTTGAGAAATGGGCTTGAGTTTTAGAGAATTATGTAGATTGTTAGCTTGTGGTCAGGATTAATTTGTAATTTGCTATTAGGTTACTTCGTAGTAAACTAGTGCATTTATTAATGCGTTATGTTAGAATTTACGCATGCTTGAATTGTGAGTTTGGGAAAATGGCTGAATTATGTAAGATTAGTTACTATAGATGTATGCATATATCAGAGCATGAATAGTTGAATATTTGCATACTTTGTATGAATTGTAATGTAAACAAATTCTTTAACACAGATATTGATTGTCACCTTACAGTTTTATCACTAATGTAAAGTTGTGGGCTTATTTTTCAATTTTTTTTTTTTCTGACGAAAATGCGCGCCTAAGCGGGCACACAGGTCAGTATTTGGGGGACATGGGACAAAAATGTGCGTTCTGTGTACAACACAGCAAATTATGGTACCTCATCACTATGAGGGAAACTATACCTTTCGAGTTTTGTGTATTTTCCACCTAATTAACAGAAAACGATGAACATACACTCGGACAAACAAAGTTACAGACCGATAAACAGAGTCAGAGTATCCCCCGTAGCTTCAGAAAACCTCAGATATAAAGAGTTGGAAGTAGAGACATTATTTAGGTGTCTCTATTCAAAATAACAATATTTAATTATCTCTTTCGATAAATTAAAGCTAATTGTTCCTGTAAATAATACTGACGGGAAAAAACAAGAAAGCTCTCGTCATGGCACTGTCAAACATTGTCATGACCGCTAACGTATCAATTCGGATTAACCTTCTCATTTCCATCCTCTGTGCTGAGGCAAAAACTTCCTTGCCGAAGTTCCGAGAGTCCGCCAGTACTTTATAGATTGTTCAGATACTAGCCAAAGCAAACTAACCTGAGCTCTACAAAGATATATACATACGTACATACATACATACATATATACATACATACATACATACATACATACATACATACATACATACATACATATGCTTGAGCTATTTTAACGTCGGCAAATACTATTTTTCTACAAATATGATCCTTTGCGGGCTTTGAAAATTCTACTCTCTTCAGAATGGGTTCTAGTCCCCTTCCCCTTGATATGAAACTGTCTCAGCCAAAATTTGAACTCGTGCTCCCATCTCAGTAATGTGATCTACCTTAACGTTTCTCAGATAGGGCTAGAACCACAGAAGTTTTATAATTATCTTTTTAAAAAAATTCTATTTCAAATACATCCCATATTTTGATGACAGAGAGATCCTCTAAGTATGATTTACAATGTCGAGGCTTGATAAGAATTCAATGTGTTAGTATCATGACTATAGGGAGATATGACTGATGTCAGTCGTAGAAAGTTGCGCAGTTCATATAGTACTAGCGCAGCCGATGCTACGCTCTGAATTGATTTGTTACGACTCTATGGTCTTAAACTCAATAGCAGAATAGAGCGAAAACCAACAAGTGTCGTAAAATTCAACAGATAGTTTATTTTCCTTGAATACAAAGTGAAAATTTAAAAGGAACTTACAGTTTTGTGAATAAAATCCCAAATAGTCCTAATAGTTCTATCACAAGTCCTAAAGTGTAAAGTGTTCCTCATGAATTCCAATCTTGAATGTACTTTTGTGCCAATAGTCTTACATGTACTGATGTGTTAACAATCTTGGCATATCACAATGATATAATCCAGAATCTCCTTGAATGAATTCACAAAAATCTCCAAATAATGATTTAGTCCTTAGTCAATGAGCACTTTGTAATTCCAATGAATGTTTTAAATAAATAAATCCTCTAAAATTATGACTGAATACAAGCAATATTGATTACACAAAAGGCTGTCGTTACGATAGCAATAAATAGTTCTGATGTAAATAAGCATAGCATAAAAACCTAAGACACGAAAAGAGGACAGGATGAGGGTCAACAGTTCATTTCCAAAACATTCTAAGTTATAAATAAGGTCAGGTTTTCTACTTAAACTGTAGTAAAAAAAAACAAACGATGACAAATATCAGGTAGAACAGGACTTTCCAAGAAGTAAACAAATGTCATGCACTCTGATCCAAGTTAATATGTTTACAAGTATTGTCTTAATGTTTCGTCTTCACTCTTGGACAAACGTTTATTATGTAATATGTTGTCTACAAAATGGCTCTTCCAATTTTCAATCAAGGACAAAAATTAAACACAAATTATAGATCTACATAACAGATAATACCTTGGCACAAACGTACGCTTTTCCTGATTTGTAGAGAATCCAATTCACGAACAACGGTCTATTGAACTCACTGTACTTTAGAAACATTATTCTATGGGGGGGGGGGGGGGGGGGGGGAAAAGGAAGGCAAGCGGGAATTTATATTCTAAAGGGATTTTTTTATACACGCTAGAAAGTACGCTCGCATTTATGCGACCTTAAAACTCACGCAAAAATTAAGATAATAGTAGCGTGGAATGAACTTATCAAGAATATTTATTACATTTTGATAAAATGGGAAAACTTGGGGTTTATAACCTCCAAATACTATTCCTTGCATGACTGATACACTTTTGTGTTCGAAACCTCAAAGAGTCCTGGGACATTTCACATTGGTCCAGGTTTTGTTTTCGTAGAATATCGTCGAGAACTGAAGGAAATTATTTTTTTCTTTTGTGCTTATTTTTTGCAAATCGGCTTTTCATTCTAATCTTTGTAAATAGCTAATAAATTACATCAATTAACATACTGCCATATCAATAATTAGTGAAGAATCAGACTATTCAAATAAAATCGATGCAAATTTCTTGTTTGAAGAATGAAATATTCGAATGACTGTAAATGCTATCTTCTTTTCAATATTCGTTACTTTGCAAGTAAATAAATTCGACATTTCTTTCTTTATTATTGATTGATTCATGTGTGGATTGGTATTTGACAGCACCTCATCACAATAAAGAGCTTTGCTTTAGAGGCATACCACTGTAGCTGAACCGGGCATGTCTGGACAGGATTGGAATCCACGCACCTACCAAATGTGAATCTGGCAATTAAATCATTGGAACACCACTGGTCTCTTTATAACTGATCATAATTCAAAAGCTGTCAATCAAGAGGAATACTTTTGTAATAAGCCTGATTCGAACAGCTTCACTTTGAACCGTCTTTAATGTTTAACTGGCTCTTAATCACATATCATCAACATAATTACTAAGACATGTAGGAGACGTTTATGAAGTTCATCTGTCTTCAGAATTATACTTTACTATCAAATAAGTAAACCTAGAATCACGAATTTACTACTTCCATGAATTTAATCGGAATATTTGGCGAGCTTCAGTTCAGTTTGGTTTTTTCGGCGCTAATCTCCATACTGTATGCTGTGGAGGTTGTGTCGAGGTGCTCAACCAAGCCAGCCAGTTCTTTTTCATCTCCTGCTAAACCAGCAATATCATCTGCGAAGCGAAGGTTGGTGATTGTTCCTCCTCCGATGCTGACAGTGCACTTGTGGTCATGCAAGGCATCCTCCATGTATATATATATATATATATATATATATATATATATATATATATATATATAGAGAGAGAGAGAGAGAGAGAGAGAGAGAGAGAGAGAGAGAGAGAGAGAGAGAGAGAGAGACAATGTTTATGATGATTATTATTATTATTATTATTATTATTATTATTATCATACAGGTTTGCTTCTGCTCCAGAGATCATGTGGACTAACTATTACTGGTGAGATGAAGAATGTGACATATAGTTCGATCAAATTTTTCTGTAAGATACTTCAATATATTTGCTCTTTACGGGTAATAACGTAAGTATCGTTTGTTTGCTATCAGGACGTCAGGATCCCTTATTTGTCCAGAGGCAGGACGTCCGGGTACATTGCTTGCTATGGGATTGGACGTCAGGATGCCTTATTTGCCCTGAGGCAGGACGTCAGAGTGCTGTGGTGACTCAGTTGTGAGTATATTGGACTTGTAACCAGAAAGGTGAGGATTCGACTCCTACCAATCGGATCAGCTATGGTAGGATAACGTAGTCTGACTACGGGCAAGGCTCTTTACTCCAACTGACTTGGCAAGCCTCTGAAACATTGTTTTAACGTAAAACACCATATCAGATGAAACTGTTTCTAACAATGACTTAATTTATGCTAAGAACCAAAAACATTTTCCCCTCAGATCTGGAGCTGATAATATCTGTCATATTCTTTTGTTTGAATTGATGAATATTTGTATAGATATTCAACGCATATCGAGAATTAAAACACGTCTACTGTACTGATAGGCATCGGACACTTTACAAGGTATGCTTGCAAAACCGGGTGAAAGAGAATACTTAGGAATATTCCATTTCCGTCATGATGGCCCTTTGTGAGGTTTTGATTTGCTGTTGTGTTTTAGTGGTAAATTAGCACTTGATAGGCTAACTGGTGCTGAGGCTATATGAGTATATTCACCTAAACAGAGGCACACAAAAACTAAAGCAACCGCTCAGGGTCTTATTTGGGCAGGGTTCGAACTCGCGCCATAAGGACTCGAGACTGGCACGCTGTTTTCCTTTTGAAACTTAAAAAAAATCAACACACTTTACAAAATATAACGCTTATATCTGCTTAGTCTATTATCTAGTAATAACCCAAGAGCTCGAGTTACCTTGTCTTACAACTTTCTTTCGATCTATTCTGATCAGAAGATTATCCTCTACAAGATAATTTTCGAAGAAAACTCTCTCCCTCTCTCTCTCTCTCTCTCTCTCTCTCTCTCTCTCTCTCTCTCTCTCTCTATATATATATATATATATATATATATATATATATATATATATATATATATATATATAATCTTCTTCCCACATAACCCACATAATGACAAGTTACTTCTTTTGCAAATGCATATTCGAGCACTTCTCAGAAGTTAACTTTAAAAAATAAACATTTACAGATGCTGAATCTTTTTTATCCAGTATGAAGATTTGCCCATAAAGAATTGTATTCAGGGCACAGAGTCTACAATTTATAAAACAGAATACCTTGAATGAATACAATATATAAAACAGAATACCTATTATGAATTTAAGACATAGTAGATAATACCTAGTGTTATGAAAAGTTTGTTGTTATCATAACCTTCTTCTCATTCCCTGCTATGAGAAGGAAATACTCGTAACTTTAAGAGATGCCTTGGCCCATGACTAGAGAGAAAGAGAGAAGAAAGTTCGGCTCTCTTAAAGATAAGGTGTCACGCATAACGATGTAGATACGGCTACATCTGGGGAAATGAGGTACGGGATCGCTGTAAGAAGATAGACGGAGTCTTTCTTATTCTGGGACGAACGAACTTTATTTATATAATTGATATATAGATATATAATGCTACATTCTAAAGACACACCTTATAAAGCCTTTATATTGAAAAATACATAAAATGCATATTATACTTTTCCTTCGAGCTTACCAACTTCATATATTTGTGTAATTTTTGCATTTTAGAATATAATACAGATAATTAGATCTGGACTAAATCAAAGAGTATAAAATAGTTGCGATTAATGCAACAATCGTTTTCAAGAAATATATTTTACTAAATTTTAATTAGAATACTGATTTGGAATAGATTACTAAACATTATTCTTTATTACAAAAAGAATATTTTATTCCCAAATTAAATGTTAGACATGAAGTTGGTAGCGAATTCATCTATGTTTAATAATGATTATCACAAATACAAATGAATATAAATTCTTAAAAACAATTAAACATTCCATTATAATATTAAAATAAAAAGAGAACTCACAAGAATATTGCAAAACTAAGAAGTTTACCACAGAAATCTCTAACTTTAAAAGTACTTATTCTTTAGAGAAATTTACGAACACAAACGATTCTTACCTGTAAGAAGATAGACGGCGTCTTTCTGATTCTGGTACGAACGAACTGAAGATACAAGCAGCCTGGCGCTTTTTTATACTGCTTCAAGATACCCCTGGCCAAATTTGGTAAAAGCGTTAGTACCAAGTGTATCGCGCCAGTAATAAGTGTATTGTCCAAAACCAGAAGGAGGCTCCAGTCTATCCTAATGGAAGCGAATGTGTTCATTACGTCATAATCCGCCTAATCAGCATTTTATTCGTCTCAGGAAAACGGTTGAACCCTAGCTTACTAAGTCAGAAAAGAATGTTAAGAATTTTGCCACGAAGTGCTGTTTTGCTGAGTTAGCATACACATGTATAATACGGGAGGGGGGATTTGCACTTGTTTGTAAAAATAGTATATAGTTGTAATGGGAAAGTTAATAAAGTTAATCTCCATATATTTTAGTGGAAATTACCTCCAATATAATTTAATGAAATATTAATCCAATGGAAAATTAGTTTTAATACAACTTAGAGAAAATTTCAATGCTATTATTTTTACTCAAAAATTATGTCCTAATACTAGTATGAATACAATATATGAAACAGAATACCTATTATTAATACAATATAATTGACAAAAGAGCTTTTATTTCAGGGCATTACGCGGAAAAACGAGATAGAAAGCCAGTCATAACCTTCATGGTTCCAACAAAATTGGGCAGAAATTAAGATAAAAGTTCAGAGTTTTATGCTTGCTTGAATACAGGAGAACAATGACCTACACTAATTTGTTGCTCTTTACAGTCTGCCAATTTATTCTGGATTCTATCTAAGGTGTCTTGCTATATTTCTCAGCATGTGAAGATTTCCCACGTTTTGAGAATTTCCTCAACAGCTCTTTATGAAAGAATGCAAAATGCAAAATTTAAGTGCTAACCTTAATAACAAACGAGATGGTTTTTTTTTTTCCTTTCCATTATCACTGCCTCTAACAAAAATCCTAATACTGCCAAACGTTTCTCAGGCAAGGTAATAAATAATCTCAGTTTGAGGAGAATATCTCAAACTTTAGTGAAATGTGGACTATGTTAGTTTTGGTAATTTTGTATTCAGTTGACTCAAAGTCAATGACGCAAGTTCCAACGTCGATGACGCAAGTCCCAACGTCTATGACGCAAGTCTCAATTTACCAGCGGCGATTAAGATACACCCTCTCTGACAGTTTGTATATCTCTGTCTGTCTGTCTGTCTGTGACACAAAAATCGCATAAAGAGCAAGTAAATTATAACGGTCTATCCTGTATTATATTAGAACAGGATATTTGCTCCACCGTAAGTAAAAGATATCCAGTACTTTTGCTCCTACGTTACGTTCTTCCTTTCTCTCTCACCATATATATATATATATATATATATATATATATATATATATATATATATATATACAACATATATATATATATATATATATATATATATATATATTTCTCAGATTAGATATTCCAATTGACTTTCCATAGGTAGCTTCGGTATTTATTATACGGCATTCTGAATGAATTTTTTAATTAAATTCAAAATTGTTGCTTACTTATTAAAAATATTCGGTGATCGATACATATTCTACACTTTGATTCTTTCACCGTTAATGAGCACTAACTCTAGATTGCTGTGCACAGGGTACGGAGAAGTCGATTTAGCCTAGACCATTTTTAAAAACCTGGAATACTGATTGTTAATCTCAAGACATTGACCAGATACAGATAAGCCTTCGTTCTTTTTTGCGTTTGTTTCATTTATTACAATACATATTATGTTCCTTTACCTCTCAATATATCCCTTTACCTCTCCACAGCATGGCTGTATAACCTTACCGTGCATACCATGCATTGTGTGATTGTTTTGAAACACAACTCTAAGGCCTCTTCCTCCTCTAGCACCCGTGAGTATTCTCCTGTGAAAACCCTATAAAGCCCCACCAAGAAAAACCAAAACAACAACAAAAAAAGACCCGAATGCTTTTACTTTCTTTAATTTGTGATTAAAAAAACTTAGTGACCGCCCATTTCAATTTCTGGAGGAAAAAGGGGATGGGGCTTGGACTTTGAAGAAAATATTTCCTGCCTTCAAATAGGTTGCTCCCACTCCACTCGAAAATTAAATGGTAGGTTCCTTACGTACCTATTCAACTGCGATAAGTTGCCGAAACTTTAATTCATATATTTTATTCTCGATCATTTTTACTTCTCATTTCACTGCTCCGGTGGCCTAGTGGTTAGAGCGTCCGCCTCGGATGCGGGAGGTCGTGGGTTCGATCCAAGGCCGAGTCATACCAAAGACTTACAAAAATGGTACTAACAGCTGCCTCGCTTGGCGCTCAGCATTAAGAGGTTAGTGTTAGGACTGGTCGACCTGGTGTTAGGATAATGTGACTGGGTGGGACATCATGCTACATGTCTGCGGCATGATGCCCCGGTGCTATATATCACTATAAACTGCCACACTGCAGACATCGTAGCGATATGACTGAAAAATGTTTAAAGCTACATTAAAAATCCAGATCACAACAACAACATCACTTCCCATTTCAGTCAGTCCAGGGATGAATGCCAGATATATCCGCATATACCTGGAACACCGTACATGTCTGGATGCACGGAACAAATGCCACGGTGATGGTTACAGATTGGGACATACAACTCTGGAACCTGGTCATTATGTCTACAAATCTATAAGAAGAAAGATTGAGAAGTTTGATTGGTATGAGTGCCTGTAATACGGTCTGCCCAGTGATCTAGATCTTCTCGCGCTTGTCTCCTCTTTGTGCACGTGTATCATCGTATGTGGGTATACATGGATGGATGGATGGTCGGATGGATGGATCTTATTACAAAGCAAAGGTTATCTTATTACAAAGCAAACTCACCCGGAAACTGACTTTGGTATCATTTAAGTGTGCTGATTTTTTTCTTATGAAGTCGGCCGATATAAGGAAGCTAAGTTTGGTTCCTTTGGGTTCTTTTAAGTGACACAGGGAAGCAAACATTCATTCCTTTTTAACGGTAATTTTCAAAATAAATTGAAACAATGGAACAGTTTTGAAAGCGACACGATCTAGTGCGTCGCGCACGCATATCGATATAAGGCTGAACAGTATATTATTTTTCAGTAGTTTCATCGAAATGTTCCCTATCCATACTTTATAATGTTTTATTTACTGTTACAACGACACTAGTCTTAAATATACTCCTACAACGACACTAGTATTAAATATACTGCTACAGCGACACTAGTATTAAATATACTGCTACAACGACACTAGTATTAAATATACTGCTACAGCGACACTAGTATTAACTATAATGCTACAACGACACTAGTCTTAAATATACTACTGCAACGCGACACTAGTATTAAATATTATGCTACAACGACACTAGTATTAACCATTATGCTACAACGACACTAGTCTTAAATATACTGCTACAACGACACTGGTATTAAATATACTGCTACAACGACACTAGCATTAAATATACTGCTACAACGACACTAGTATTAAATATACTGCTACAACGACACTAGTCTTAAATATACTGCTACAACGACACTAGTCTTAAATGAACTGCTTCCACGACACTAGTCTTAAATATACTGTTACAACGCTACGACGACTCTAGACTTAAATATACGACTTCCGCCACACTAGTCTTGAATATGCTGCTGCAACGGCATCTGTCTTAAATATACTGCTACAACGATACATTTTATCGTTGAGATGGTAAACATTATTGTTGCATTGACAAAGTCTATTTTTTGCAACCATAGAGTTGCAGCGATATTTAGATACAGTTCCAACGGAATCGATACTTATTGCTCTTTTGATACTGTTATGTATATCTATATTGTGTGCTTTGCTTGTGTCCATGATTATAGATTATACTGATCATTTCTTAAGAACATAATTCATAGTTGATTGTAGATTATATTTTGAGATAATGATCATTTGCAAGCAACACGTTTACTTGGATTTGATTTCAAGACATTGGTTTTTCACTTGGAAATAACCATGGTCTACCAGATATTTGTCAGGAAGTTTTTTAACATTTAAGTAAGTAGACCTGACCTTGTTTACGAATTGAGAAACTGGCACACAACCTGGTCCTCTTAATGTGTCTTATATTTTACATAAAGATTGTGATCAAAATTATTTTTTTCTATATAACATCTGTCTAGTAGAATCAGTCTTTCAGATGTGTTCACTTAAAATTTAAGAGGATTTATTTATTTAAATTATTCGTTGAAAATATAAAGTGATTATTGACATTTGGACTTAAACAATATTTTGGGATTATTGTGAATTTATTCAATGACATTTAGGATTATATAATTTTGATGGACCAAGACTGTTGGCACATCAGCATATTTAATACTATTTGCACATCAGCACAATTTATTCAGAACACCACTTGAATTAGTTCGGAACAATCTGTGCCATTGGACTAGTGATAGAACGTTTAGTACAATCTGGGATTAAATTCACAGAACTGAAAGTTACTTTTATATTTTCACTTCGTATTCTAGAGACATAAACTATCTGTTAAATTTTACAAAACTTGTTATTTTTGCTCTTTAATGTTACTTAGTTTAAGACCATAGAGTCGTAATAGTACAAAACTCAAAACCTCTAGTTCTACATCCATCGTAAAATGATGATTTTCATAGTCATACAATGTTTTCAAAGCACTGGTTACATAAAGTTCATACTTGATAATTGTTTTTAACGCAGAAGTTGATCGATTAACGGATTATCCAATAAACGGCGCAATTACTAATAGATTACTTAGTTAACATCGCTATCAGATTACAGTAACTGGCATGTATTTACGCAATATCAAAAGCAAATTACTTTACAAAGTACAGTTTCAAAACCAAGTTACTAACCAAAGTATAATTTGAAGTTATGATAAAAGGGAAAGTTTCAAAAGGGAAAGTTTCAAAATCAAGTTACTTTACAAAGTACAGTTCAAAAGCAAATTACTTTACAAAGTGCAATTTCAAAAGCAAGTTACTTTACAAAGTGCAATTTCAAAAGCAAGTTACTTTACAAAGTACAATTTGAAGTTACCATACAAAGTACAATTTGAAGTTACTATACAAAGTACAATTTCAAAAGCAAGTTACTATACAAAGTATAATTTCAAAAGCAAGTTACTATACAAAGTATAATTTCAAAAGCAAGTTACTTTTCAAAGTACAATTTCAAAAGCAAGTTACTATACAAAATAATTTTGTGGTCGAAAATTATTTAAGGAAAACTGAGTAATTCGTAGTGGAATACTTAAAAGATTCATTGTAGGTACACAGTTATGTTAACTGTACAAAGAATTGTACTATATAACAAACTATGTCTTTGGAACACAAACAGTCTCTTCAATAAGTCAAAGAACAGTTTTCTATGTACAGCTTAAAATAAAAATTGTATTGAATTTCCACAAAAAGTCAATGAGTATTAAAAAAAACCAACAAAAAACAAACAAAATAGCACAAAACCCACCAAAAATAAATTTCTTCAATTAAATGTCAGCGAGAAAAGCCCCAACGTGTTTGCGAAGAATGTTATTTTGTAAAATATGTATTTAAACTTTTCCGTTCGTTAAATATCTATAATTTGTATATTGAGACATTTTGGTTTAGACATGAGTTAGCTTAGATGTTATTGATTTTCGGCAAATTACAGTATGGGCGGATCGAAGATAGCAGAACCGAAAGGAAACCGGGATATATTACATGTTTAGATAATATGACGATTTTAATGAGATTTTAGCAGTTTTGTACCGATTGCGCTGAAACTAAGAAAATAATTAGGAGGTTTTTCACTTTGAGCGACAGGAGTGGGTGTGAATTTTTCAGTTTGCGGAGCTCACTGAAAATACCTTACTTTTCCAGCACTGGCTTCCAGAATACATAAACACACCAATAAATGATATTGAAAATTATAAATAATGTAGGGAAAATAACCCTTGATAATTTGTCCACAATTCTAGCTTTTTCCTTGTCTGGCAGGAAAAACCGCATCATTTGTCGTCCTTGACTATTACCAGCAACCTAAAATAGAGATTAATATGAAGCGTGCAATGGTTGGTAGTGCAAATTTTTCCTGGATAATAACTGTACCAAATCTCCAAACGAAGGAAATCAGATGGTAACCATTGGGCATACGACCTAAGAAGACTAATTTGAGAAAAGTCAGAATCCAGCAAGTGAAAGAAGACATTGGAATATTTCATACATCCTGAATGCAGATTTAAAAAAACAAGCAAACAAAGAAAAACACGCTTTCTGCGCAGAAAATGTGATGAGAAAATAAAACAGTCTAGAAATGTACAACAACAAAACAATAAAACGGGGAGTCGACTCATCGAATGAAGGAAACAGATAAAATAAAATGTGACAGGATCAATTTACAAATGCACACAAAAGGAAAGAAGGCAGGAACATGCTAACAAATTTCGTTTAAAATTGTGATTAGATATTGTATAATCCTTGTGAGGTTTTGGTTGTGGGGGATTGGGGGTGGGGTGCCTCCAATATTTATTTAAATTATTGTAGAAGTCCCACCCAGGCTCGATTTTGGTTGGAAGTTGATTTAGTGACAGTTAGATATACAGCTCCGAGCCCCCAGTCAGTAATGCCGACGGTTAAATGAATAAAGATACAAAAAGGGTGAAGTTCAATAATGACAATTTAATAACAGTTAAAAGATCAATAGTTCGAATTTCCCAAATACAATTCTTCCGCTTGACCCTTTTCTAGCCTATCGCATCATTTGATTCGTAGTGTGAGAGATTTCCACCTGTCCTTGTGTACTACTCATCTGTGTATTCTTCTCTATCTCCTAATTCCCTCTCGTCCTCCTTGACTCCCTCCAAGTTCCTTCTCCTCCTCCACCTCTATTTCCTCCTCCAGACCACTTTCCTCCTCCTCCCCTTCTATCCCTCTTTCTATGTCGACTGCACGTTGTCGACTCCGACTGCACTGTCAGTCTCACTTCCGTCTCCCTCTTAGAGACTCGGGACTACTAACTTGCACCGGAAGTTCTGTCCCCGAAAGCTTCCTGTGAAAACACAAGGATGGTACAATATTTTCCTCAGCGCTCACATCTCACACTACACACAGCCTATCATCAGATAAGGCTATTAAATTTCACCGGCCACGCATTCATTCACACCGAAATACGCATACATTCTTCTATGGTAAAACACTACATAATAACACAACCTGATGGAAGCATGGTATTAATTACTCTTATACATACAACAATAAATTGCTTCACATCAGTACATCCTCATAATTCCATTACACCAACCAATAAACAACAATCAGACGCATATCTTTACATCACAACTCATACCAAATATACAATTTTCAAATATCCATGCTCTGATATATTCACACATCTATCGTAACTAATCGTACATAAATCAATCATTTTCCTAAACTCCAATTCAAACATGCGTAAACTCTAACATAACGCATTACTAAAGATACTGGTTACTACGAAGTAACCTACCAGCGAATTACAATATTAATTCTGACGGACTAGCAATCTACATAATTCTCTACGTAAACTCAAATTCATGTCTCAAATACGCTTATACATGAAACACTACAAGGTAATTCTACATACTAAAACAATCCCAGTAATTAAGTATACATGCTACAAATACTTACAATTATGACGCCGTAATGTTTTGCAAAAATCGAGCAAATAGCCCACTGACCTTGTCGAAGCTTTTCCTTGTCTTACAATTCTGGTCCTAAGATTCCCGCCAAATTACGAGTGGCTTCTCTCGGAGTATCCTTTCCGCTTAAACCCGCTAGATCTACTTCTCATAATCTGCCCAGGTATACTGATAAATTTACTGCACGTTTAAGCTAAAATTTCGATCTAAGGTTTACCCCCACCCTCTATCTTAATTCCAATTGGATGTCGCTGTTGACGGTCCCAATCAAACTTACTGACAATGTCTTCTCGCTTGTCTGTCTACGTGGCGGGTGAGAACACGCCCCGTTCACCCTGCGGGCTTCCCTTTGATCCCTGGACCCATGTTTTAACGTCTGGGTGTGAGGACGACAGGCCCTTTGACTGGCGGCTATTCTATGATCTGGGTGGCTGGCGACTTGCATACTCAATTAACACTATTTTCGGCTATGTTTACACATCAAACGCGGTCATAATATATCCAACTTTTATACATTTCCTGATACCTGGACTGCGAAACGTGACAATCCTAATAAAACTAGTTGACTTTAATATAACGTTTCCTACAATATCGTTTTGGCATATAAAAGTTATGTATTTCACAATTTAAAGTTTGATCTTTATGAATGATAGGCAATTTCTCTGCAATTTTAGCACCTACACAGTTCTAAATCCAGTTAAAATAGCACGGAGACAGCATTCAATCGAGTGTAATGCAGTTAAATATCACGTAGACAATATACAATGAAGTGTAATGCAGTTAAAATCGCACTGAGACAGAATACAATTGAGTGTAATGCAGTTAAAATCGCACCGAGATACCATACAATGGAGTGTTATACGGTTAAAATCCCACTGCAATACCATACAATGGGGTGTTATACGGTTAAAACCCACTGCAATACCATACAACGGGGTGGTATGTAGTTAAAATCCCACCTGAGATGCCATACAATGGAGTATGATGCAGTTAAAATTTGATAGCATACAGTGGAGTGTAATACATAGAGGGTATCTACGGTTTTTGAGTATAAATACGGAAGCATTTTACCAGTGAAATGGAAACATTGTCTCGTCACGACTGACTAAGCCACTGGTGACAGTACAAAAATGTTTACACTTCACGACTGGCTAGGCCACGGGTGATAGTACAAAATGTTTACACTTCACGAGTGAAGTATTTCTGTATATTTACTCAAACAACGTAGACTTTCTTTTTATTTAGCAGTTGATTTGCATGGGTTTTCTCCATTCTTTCTCAATGTGATTAACAGCTGCATTACTACAATGATAAAAGGAAGTTCCTAATCTTTACAATAATTTTAGCTTGAACATATCATGCTTCAAATTATATTTTTGTCAAAATAAGGACTGTAGTCGTACGAATATGATGCGATTCTTACTTTTTGTTTTCACATTTCATTAACGTTCATCATTTTGCTTATTTCTACATTCAAACATAACTTTTATCTGCCCTTGTTAAGCTTGCTTTCTAGTTCCGTAGTTAAGCTTGCTTTCTAGTTCCGTAGCAGATGCTATATTCAATTTTCTATTTAAACTTAATTTCGGTTTGCAACTAACTCTAATCAGCGTATCTGTTATCCATTGTTTTCAAACACGATTGTGATGCGAGCTAAAATTGCTACTTAAAAACGTGTTACCATCTTTAATCACGATTTTTTTTTCTTCTAATAAAGTGTACCGTTTGTCGTACAGTATTAAAGGTGTACAATGCTGCACGGGCGACACATATCAACTGGTCATGTAAGGTCTGTACCTGACAGTTTCCATGATTTGTGTTGAAAAATAATTATCAAAAGTTAATCCTTAAAGTCTACTTTTTGCTGTTTGAAGTTAACTTTAAGGCATTTCTTGATGGTACCCCATTGACTCCATAAATGTACACCAGAGGGTCTGCAGTTGACACCTTTTAAAGATATGTACATCCCGGTGTGGAGGAAAAGATAGAGGAAAAGTGGAATTAAAGATATACTTCCTGACTGGACAAAGAAAGTAATTGCCAAAGTGATATCGCCACTTTGGCGATATCATTTTCTCCCACGGACACATTTCAACATCTCACTACGAAATATATAATAAAGTTAAAATTGAACCGAGATAGCATAAGAGAGAGAGAGAGAGAGAGAGTGTGTGTGTGTGTGTGTGTGTGTGATTTGAATTTTTAACGTAGGTTTAACAATTATTGCTGCTATATCTACAGTGTGCCAGTTTATAATGATGCATTGCACTGGGACATCATGCCGCAGACATGTAGCATGATGTCCCATCCAGTCACATTATCCTGACACCAGGCCGACCAGTCCAAACACTAACTTCTTTATTCCGAGCGCCTACCGAAGTCTTTGGTATGACTCGGCCGGGGTTCAAACCTAAGATCTCCGCATAGGAAGCTCTTACCACTAGGCCACCGGAGCGGTCAAATTAGAGTGTAATGCAATTAAATAGCACTGATACAGCAAACACAGGAGTGTAAAGCAGTTGTATTAGCACTGAGACAGTATTCAATTGCGTGTAATGCAATTAACATATCACTGACATAGCATGTAATTTAGTGCAGTGCAGTTAAAATAGCATACACTTGAAAGTTATGCAGTTAAAATAGCACTACCATAGCATATCGGTGGAGTTTAATGCAGTTAAAGTAAACTGAAATAGCATAGTGGGGTGAAATACGGTCAAAACAACTCTAAGATTGCATAACATTGAGTGCAAGACAGTTTGAATAGCACTGTGATTGCATACAATAACGTAACGCAGATAAGACAGCACTAAGAAAGCATGCAGTGGAGTGTTATGCAGTTAAAATAGCACGAGACAGCATGCAATTAAGTGAAATGCAGTTGCAACAGCACTTAGACTGCATACAGTGGAGTGTAATGCTGTTTAAACAGCACGGACATACAATACAAGTATGTATTATGCAGTTAACATAGCACTGAGATAGCATACATGTGTTTGTAATGCAGTTCAAATAGCACTTAGACAGCATACAATGGAGTGTAATGCAGTTCAAATTGCACTGAGACAGCATACAATGGAGTGTAATGCAGTTCAAATTGCACTGAGATAGCATATAATGGAGTGTAATGCAGTTCAAATTGCACGGAAATAGCATTCAGTGAGGTATAGGTCGGTTAGTATATTGCTGAGACTATAGATAGTGGATTGTGTGTGTGTGTAGGTAAGTTAAACTAGCACAGAGATAGTATCCAATGGAGTGTATATATGGTAAATTAAAATAGCAGTGATAGTATCCAGTGGAATGTGGGTAGGTAAGTCAAATAACACTAAGATAGTATCCAATAGAGTGTTGGCTGGTAATTATTACTGAGACAGTTTGCAATGTAGCGTTGTTAGGTAAGTTAAAATAGCACTCAGACAGTTTACAATGGTGTGTAGGAAGATAAGTTAAAATAGTAATGAGCTGGTATTCAATGAAGTGATGGAAGGTAAGTTACCATAACACAAGATAGCATAAATAGCTATTAAAGGTGAAGTTTAGCACAGCCCACTCTCGAATGGCTGCGCGAGAATCTCCGCTGAAGCCTGAGAAGCTTAAAATAATATTTCTTATGGCAGCAACTTCTCTACCTGACTGTAAGAAAAACAGTGTTTTTCGAGAGGCAAAAAAAACAAAAACTCTTACCGGAGCTTGTTTTTTTTTTCTTTTCAGTCCTACCTCGCTTTTCGGCTACCACATGGTGTGCGACATATCAAGGGTATTGTTCCCCAGTGCTACCCTACTTCTTAGCTGCCATATTGTGTGCGAGATATTCGAGCATATTTTTCTCAACGACACTTCACATCTCGCTACCAAGATTGTTATCTAGTAGGATTTTTTAAGATTGTTATCTAGTGGGGGAGGGGTCCGTCGTCATGACGTCTCTAGCACTAGGCTACCAAAGCCGTGTTGGGAAGGCTTGGCTGCAAAGTGTTTTGGGGGTTTTTATTGCCAGTGCTGTTACAGTTAGAATTGGTCTCGTTCGCCAAACCATGTACACGATGGGACTTTCGGCGCATGCGCTTGCGTTACATTAAAAAGTGACTTTACTGTGGATACAACCCGCACACGTCTTCAACAGAAGCGCCCATACGAGAATGGTTACAATTTACAAGATAGAGAAACTACTTCATAAGTTAAAGAACGCTCCCAACTTTTTGCTACTCATGTTTCTTGTGTATTCAGTTTCTCGTTATCTTCCAAGTCTTCCTCTGCTGTTCCAGCGAAATGTTGGAGATGGCTAGTTATTTCTACGACCATGTCACTCTTCAGATCCATTTGATTAAGAATTTGTACTACTAACCCAAACGTTTTTTGTCTCCTGCAGCACATGTTCTTCCAGGGACGATGGTAGAGAGAGAGAGAGAGAGAGAGAGAGAGAGAGAGAGAGAGAGCTGTTTAGAATGCTTATGGGGCGGCAGTTGCAGCAGTGGAGGTATTGGGCGCTGCGTGAGCTGTTTATGTAACAGGCGCTGAAACACCTCCTCTGGCAACGGGTGATGTAATAGTCACTGGAACGACGAGGGTAGGTTCAGATACTATTACCAAGCGCCATATTTTGTAGATGCTTTTAGTTCCAATACCATAGTTCTTCCTCGTGCCATTGGCAGAATTTTTCCACAGATGTTCTATATTTCTTGTATTTGGTTGGGGAGTAAATCGCACTAGGGTGCATTGTTGTAGCTGCTGTTCCAGCGGTGCCACTATCTTCCTTTCCTGGGATGTACAAATGCAAACCAGAAAACAAGGAAACCGTTTCCAGTAAGTTTTGGTAATCCACATGTTTTTCTAAGCAGACCCCAATATTCCTATTTTTTTAGTCTTACTGCGATCCTTCCAGAAGTCTCAGCAGATGAGGGCTCACCGGAGGCCTCCACCTCCAACTCATCAACAGGTATGAAGGAATGCTGCGCTCCACAGGCCTATATAGGAGCAGAAAGGGTGTTGGCATTTGTGAACCTACCAGATGTATATTTGGAGACTCCACTACTATTATTGTGTCGCACACCATATTATAGCCGAAAAGTGAGGGAGCACTGGGAAAAGAATGCTTTTCGATCAAATATTTGGCCTTTCGTAACACTCACTATTTTTGTCCGTAGCACGTTGGAGAAACTTGCTGTGATAAGAAACATCGTTTTAAGATGCTCCAGCCTCAAAGGGGGATTTGACGCAGCTATTGGGGGTGCGGTTTGCGTGGTTGAGATCAACATTAAAACTCTTCAGTCTGCATCGCACTCAGTATAATGTTGGGTTGATAATCCAGCTGAAATATTACTGTGATAGTGTACAATAGAGCGTAGATAGGTAAGTGAAAATAGCAGATATAGTTCAGATGTTGCACAGATTATACATCTGTTTGTATTTTGATGAAGTAGTTTGAATACGTTTACCAGAACATATATATTTAAATTTTCTTTGGAGCACGTAATCATTCCTACCTCTGATTTTTGCGTCTCCTCGGCATCTAACGTGGATTCTAGCTGCTTGGGTTTCAATGCATTCTTTATGGTTTCACGCACTCGACGTTTTTCAACTCCAAAAAGTACATTAACGAACGGAAATTCTAGCAGAGCCGCAAACACGAAGAACAAGCATGTCGCCATCCAGATATCAGTGGCTTTGATATAAGAGACAAGTGGCAAATTTGATCGTGTTCCTGCGCTGTGCATTGTCATGGTCAGCACGGTCAAAAGTCCGAGGGATATCCGAGCAGGTACGGCGTCGACGTCGATCCAAAATGAGACCAAGGAAAGGATGATAATTAGGATGCAGGGAATATAGATCTGGGTCTTGTGGGATCCAAAACTCCTCTCTAGGACAATATCCAGGCGTATGCAGGAGTAATTAACTGAAAACAGAACGTGAATGAAAAATTTAATACCAACCCTTTGGAACTGTGAACGTATCTAAAAAATAAAAAACCAGCCTTTTGGAACTGGGAACGTATCTGAAAAATGTAATTTCAGCCATTTAGAACTGGGAACGTATCTGAAAAATGTAATTTCAGCCATTTAGAACTGGGATTGCGTCTGAAAAATGTAATACAGGCCTTGGACTGGGAGACAGTTGCAAAGCTTGATTGAATGAATCAATATACATCTGAAGAAAGAGAATAACAAGCGAATTTGTTTGTGCAATTTATAATATTATAATGTTAAACTCGCTTTACTTTGGCCTGTTCCTGACGCATGTCAAATCATTCTGTACAAAAAGGAAAACTTTATTCCAAAATTATTCTTGTATTTAAACACAATTCCAAATAAATTCATGTTAAAATTATATCCATAGCATCGTCTAGAAATTTTGTCGGACTCTGCCGAATGGAACTGAGATATTTGTTACAATCCATCAAAGCCAAAGTAGGGATTTTCAACTCAGGATAGTACCATGCTTTGCACAAAATGTCTACTTTGTTGCATTCTTTCGATTTCCATGTTTATCAGTAGTCATTAGCGCCCCTCTACTTTTTTTTTTTTTTTTTTTTTTTTGGACCACAAGTAGTAGAAACAATACTTTAGAAATCAAGACAACTGTGAGCATACCACTAGATTTAGGTGAAATAATGCATGTAGAAAATGCTAAAATATGGTGGCCTACCCCCATAGTATGTTGCGTCACAGATGTTGGTCTTGTGACCCACTATTTCAAACTGAGGGAGTTTCATGGATGGGTCAAAATTCACTGGATCCTGGTGCCAAACAAACTTGAGGTTATCGATGCTATACCCATCTGGAAATAAATTATCTTTTTCCTATACTTAATCGTATCATTTTAAAATAAAAATTGAATAATTTGACATATTGACAGAATTGGACTAAAGTGAAAATTAAAAATAGTACGACCTTTTCACTCGGCTGCAAATAACTACATACATCATGGCATTTTCAGAAATTAAATCAACCACTCTAAAACAACACTTGACCAGTCAAATTTTGAGTAGTATTTCACAAAAAATAAAAATAGCACAAAACCAGTCAAAATGTGGTAAAGGTAATAAATTGCCTTCTGCACGGACTTTAAAGGTAAATATATGTTGTATTTAGTATATGTGTTAGCAAGCAGTTAGTTGCATTCATATAAAATGTGCTGCCTTATAAATGAGTGAATACATTAATGAATTAACACTATTAATTAATTACAATTATAATAGTAGCTCTTCACCAAGATAAGCAGCGTGAGGTGGTTATGTACAAAAGCCGACTCTAACCCAAGTAAAATTTATATCTAATTTTTTAAAAGCAAACAAAGAAAAACTGAATTTATGTTTTAAACACGTCGTAATGGAAGCAAATATATAATTCAATTTTGATGAAGCCTCGCATTTTTCAAATATTAAAAGTACATTCCGAAATTCGAGGTGCAGTACATTTAAAATTTACCATATCAAGAACAGCGGATTGACAGATTATTAAAATAAGAACTGAATTTGAGGAAAAGAAATGCACACAGGTGTATTTTACAAGAGCTCGCTTGTCAACATTTTGTATGCGACATATATAGTGGTGACGTGAAAAAAAAATCAGGCTTGTTCATGTGGAATACATGTGTAATACGAGTGAACTTAACAACAACAGAAACAACTTGTTCATGTCAATGTCTAATGTTAAAGAATTTACCTGTAAACGACATATAGCAGCAACAATTGTATTCCAATGAAATAACATTATAGCCCACCCAGTAATATTTCTAACATCGTCAGCGGGCTTTTACTCAATGTATAAAGAGGTTTATTTTTAATCAATTCTCGAAGAAAATAATTTTGTGAAATGGAAACATCATTTGTAAGGTCGATACAATTAATGTTTGTAAGAACTA
This sequence comes from Megalonaias nervosa, assembly GCA_016617855.1. NCBI lineage: Eukaryota > Metazoa > Mollusca > Bivalvia > Unionida > Unionidae > Megalonaias > Megalonaias nervosa. The sequence goes on along the minus strand of JAECUM010020309.1, from coordinate 9,887 downwards.
GGAGAGAAGTGAGGCAGAAAAATTTAAACCGCCCTGTGTATTATTAGTAAAGACTTAGAGAAGAAGGATTAGCCTGTGGAAAATGAACAAAATGTGTTGAAATGGATTAAGGAAATTCATATTCAGGACCACATCCATTTTATAAACATCAGAGTATACGATATCAAACAGGAAATTAATTTTAAAATACAATATAGGCTGTCATCATTATACGTAAAGACGCTTTACCGATAAGGTATTAATAGCCAATACAATAAAAGGAACTTTGCAGTCATTACGGTATTCGGTTCTTGCAAGAGAATCAAGAGAATTCTAAATAGGATTTAAATTTGGCTTTAAAATAGATTTTCGTTTCTACTAAAAAAAGAAGTGTTTTAGATGCAATCTTCATTTGTCTGGGAGACCAATTAGTGACTGAAAGAAAAGATTTCACATCACTCATCTTGAAATGTTGTGACAACACTTCAAACTAAAGCAATCAAGGTAGTTTTACTCTTGCAGTATATAAAAGAAGTTGAGCAGAAAATATATTGTATACCTATTAGCAAATTAAGTCAAGGTATGTATACTGTTTGCAATCTTTGGTAAAGACTTTCTTAGAAACAAAACAAATTGTCTTTATTCTTCACATTTACAATCAAAGATTTAAACTTTTAGCATATACAGAATTTGAGTATTTGAAGACACTTGTTTTCAAATTCACAGTCTGAGTGTTAGATGGCAAAACTTCTCAGTTAAAGCAAAAAAAAAAACGAGTTATGTAACTGAGATGATCTCAAAGTTTCAACACTCAAAACTACCAGGAGAAACATGCATGCGACAGTGTTTGCAGTTAGATTATTCTTTATATGAGAAGGTACATGCATCTGAAGAAATAATATACAGCAGTTACAAGCCTTAAAAGAAATGCTAGTATTATTCTATCACAATATACTCTCCTAGATATTTTTGAATGTTATCAAAATTTAAAATTTATTTTCAGTCCTGTGTAATTTCACAATTCTTTATAGAATGCAATGTACGATATAATTCAGTCTTATTCAGATACGTTTGTCAATTCTACTGATATCTGTCTTTTCCTCCAAAACAACATTGTTTAACACGATAAACGACGACATGTATGTGCACAATACAAATGTATAGACACACATAAACGAGAGACTTATTTTCGAAATCATTGGACAGTAGAATGAAGATGTATTTGTACACATGTAACAGTGACGTAAATCATGTGCTTTCTATTTTTTGAAAACATCAAAAATAAATATTGAACATAACAGTTTTGCAGAAATGTGATGTATTTTCTGCGATGACTTGAAAAGATCCATTTTTGTATCTAGGAATAATTCTTATTTCTTACAAGTTTGGACGCGATAAATACATGTTCAAACCTAGCTGCAGCGAAGAATAAAATTCAAGAGAATACAAGTGACAACGAGTTGAATTCAAGCAAAAATACACAATTTGCATATTACAGTCTGATCTAAAGATGATTAAAGCAGTACAGCAAAGATAATAATTTTTACGTCGGTTAAATATAAACTTGTACACGGTTCAATTTACAGCATAAAAGTTAGAGCCGCATAAGCTTTACAAGCCCAATTTAAAATCATTAGAAAAAGCAGCGATAGATTTTAATGAAAACAATGTTGAATTTAAAATAACACATAATGTCTTATAATGTATATCAAGTAGTTGATTTAGATTCACCATAGGAAATTTGATATAAATTTAAAATCATTAATGTCTTTGGAACGATTGAAAAGAAAACCCTATATGTTGTTAACAAAGTAATAATTAATATGGTTGGCTTGTTGATAGCTCATAAACGTAGTCCCTGAATATTTAAATACCATTTTAACCGAGAGATAAAAAACAGTATTCAAAACATCTTTGCTACAATTATGAAAGTAGAGTTCTGTATATAAATATCAATCAACAGTAGCAACAAATGAAAAGGGTCAAGTGCAAAATAGTGGCTTGAAGTGGTTAACTAAACAATCTACTTAAACATTACACAAACGAGAAAAAAACTCATATTGAAGGATCTATATTAGTCACGTGGAAGAGCAGTAGCAGGTGGATAGAGGTTACTTCGACAAAACAGAAAAACGCATGAGGTGATAAGGTTTAACAGAACTCTCAAGATTAGAAAGTAGATGTGTTCTACTCAAAATGAAACATGAAAAGAGACAGACGTGGTAGGTGAGAAATAAAATAGCACTTCTCCAAGATTGGTTGACATGATTCCAGCAGAAACAAACAAAAAGGAAATTAGGTCAAAAGTATTGATCAATCATTCTGGTTGTAAGGTGTAAAACACGATGAAAACGAAAACAAACAAAAGAAGCATCAAAAACGAAAATATAAACAAAACACCATACAAAATCGTATGACGATGAAACCATGCTTAACGCTCTCGATATGGTACAGGGAAGTATTGGACATAAAATGAATCTGGAAAGAATTTAATGATTTTGTGGCACAAGATTAAAACAGACACATGCAATATGAGATAAGGAGAGTCTTACAATGAGTGGTAGAATTCATACAATAAAAAAGCGATAGATGAAAACAGAGATAAATTCAAAAAAAATGAATTAAATACATTTATTTTGCATAAAGAGTCTTGCTGCAAATATGTGTTACAATGGATGAATTCAAGAAGGAAAACGACAATAATAAAATGGAGTTTGAAGGAAAATAAACTTACTGGATGTATAATATTTTATGATTTTAGGATTGGTCCAACTTTAAATTATCCGGGTGGTATTAATCGAATGTTAATTAAATTTTTAAGAGCATCCCAACGTTTAACAGCATAACAATGTTAGGATTGTTAAGTATGATTTGGTCTGAAACTACACCTCAGACGTTAGAATTAGGAATGTACATATGCCTCATCGAATTTTGCTCAATACAAGTTATGTGGAATATAGTTTGTAGAGAAATATAGTATTCATATAATAAAATCAGGTTTATGCACAATTTTTGTCAACCGTAAAATTTAAACTATACCATTGCGTGGAATTTACATTGATTTTTCCATTGGATTAGCGATAAACATCCAAAGTGTTGCGTATTCATTAGATATTATAAAGAAAATAAATGTACATCTGTTGTTCTTTTGGAACGCTAAATATGACGGTACACGTGCAGACTACAAACCTAACAATATCATTACCCGTGCACACTTACAATGGTTTGTAATTGTGAAATACATAAGTCTGAGTGAGGGTGCATGATTTCAATATAGTTGATATATGGACGGAACTGGGATGTGAATGTATGAAAATTTCTGTATGTGTTTATTTGTTTACTCATTATCTCAAATGTAATTCTCGTTAGAACTAGATGACTTGAGATGATCTACGTTAGACATGAGAAAGCGCTGCACGAACTTCAACCACAACTGCTGCTAAATGCGGCTGATATTTATGCAACTTATCCTATCGTATATAATCTGCAAATAGTTATTTAATCTAATAACCATGCATCATATAGCAGATTCTTAAATAAAATTTGCAGAAACGGACTGAATGGTTTGTTAGATAATTTTAATTATATTAATAATATAACAGTGAATGAAACATGCCCTGTCTTACAACTCTCCATAATCATTGAACATTTCTGTGAATCAAGGGGGTATTTGCGGAGATCCATATTGCACTTTAGGGTTTCCGAAGTCCTGTAAAGAAAATGTGCAATGTTTTTAAATTAACGTCACTATGTTGATATTGCTCTCAGACTGCACATAAACACAGTCAAAACGTTGCGAAAGTGTTATAGTTTTATCTTATCAAGAAAATTGTCACTTTAGAATTGGTCATGTGTGAAATGATGCCAAATGATCATTGTCATAAAGTCCGTATTAATTGGCAATAAGTTAAACTGTACAATTAAATGCAGAAGGGCGAAATGCATTGATATTACAGACACCTATATTGTAACTGAACTTCAGATTGTGTAAGGTACGCAAACAAGAAAGGGGCATTAGTGAGGAACCATCATCTCGTTACGTGGCCGCCACAAGATATCGTCTTGTGAGACGGAAAAATTAGTTCGAGGCCAGGAGATACTATATTTGAAAAACTAGATCATATCTCTGTCTTAGGAATGATATATTTTTTTCTTGGTTACTATATGCCATTAAGGACCACGAAATATTTTCTTGAGGCCACGAGATACAAAGTCGTGGCCATGAGATATGTTTATAAAGCCAACAAGTCTAAAATCGTTGACATTAGATAACGATAACATCTCGAGCCCTCAAAATATACTGTTGCCACTTGTTAATTTCTCTTGGGTAAGACACAGTTTGTGGCCTCATCATAATATATCCTAGCCACGAGATGTGCAATGGAATAATTATTTCGTTCACTCGGCCTCGAGGCCACACGAAATTATATTTGTTTTCTGCAACATAATTTTCCTGATGTCCATTCGATGCTTCCTCAGTAGAGCCATAAATGAATCGTTATATTCTGTCGAATATGCTAATACTACAATTTAAATACTGTATGTCTAAACTTGTTAACGTAATCTTAAAAATTAAGATATCTGTAATGTCGTTTTGTTAAAAAAGAATAATTTATATTGTTACGTCTCTAGGCGCGTACAAAAGTAACAAAGAAAAGAGTGAAGCCAACAAGCTTTGTAAAATTTAACAAATAATTTATTTCCCTAGAAAAACAAGGTAAAATTATGAAAAGGACTTACGGTTTATGAATCTAATCCAAAATTAATCCTAGAATTAATGAATATAAGTCCTGACAATAAACAGTCGTAAGTGAATCACAGTTCGAATCCCGATGAAGTTTCAAGATGGAAGGCGATGACGCCTTCTATAACCTCTTTTGTGTTGACGTGTCAACAGTTCTTTGTTGAATCACCAAGAATAATAATCCGGCTTTAGAATTCCGAATAATTTCCAATAAATGTTTTAGTCCAAGAATTCGAATGAGCACAAGTGGTTTCCAGGGAGAATAAATTATTAATTCCGAAAAATAGAAAAATTCAAATCAAACTGGCAACAACATAAATACCTTTCAGCTCCGAATTACGACTGACTAAAACTATAATAACATGTGTTAATAAGCCCAACTGATACGCAAAACAAAGTCCCGGATGAGGGTCAATCCTCTTGGAAACCCTAATTGACACATCTTATTTCACACGTAGGCCAGATATGACCTTGACTCAAAATCAGTGATTTCTTCACTGAGAATGAATTTAAAAAAATAAAAAAAATTCTTTACATTACAGGTGTTACTGGTATGAGATCTAGGTCACCGATTGATACAATGTAAACAAGCTACTGGCTTGTTTACAGTCAAACAGAACTGAACTGAATTTTCTGGAAAAATGTCAAATCCAGTGAATAAAGTTATCATTACAACAACATGTAATGGAATAAAATAAAAAAAATAAAAAAATTTAAAACTAACAAACAAGTAATTAAATTACATATACGTAACAATATTTAAAATAATACATAGAGACATAGACACTCTTAAAATTTAACACTTGTAAATGAACGGCGATACAGATAGAGATAGTCAAATGTGGACCATATGCCAGCATGTCACTGTATCTGATACAAACATGAATTCTCATAAGAAAAGAATTTGTAAATGCAAATTAAGGGATGACATTTTGTCAAACAACCATTATTATTCATGTCTGAGCTACCTAAACATAACATTTGTTCCTGAAAACATTATCTTTGAGCCAGACCTTTCAAAATAAACACACATGACTATGCATTGCACAGAATTTGTTTTCATTTGACTGATTTACCTTTTCAATATTTTTATCTCAACAACAATTATCAAAGGTTTATGGTGTTACCTGATACTGTACTGTGTTTGTCCATCGGGGTAGATGTGCATTAGTTTATTCGGAACAGTGACTGTGTGAAAAGAAGCTTTCTTCTCATTTACAAAGTACAGGTCTGGTACCCATACTTTTTCCATAGCCTTGACATCTAATTCCAGAGATTTCAAATTGGGAATAGGATCGTAAACTAGTCTATCGTCCTTCCATGTCTGACGCAAGAAGAGTACCATTGAGTATTCCTACAATTGAAATGGAAATTCATGAAAGCATTTTTTGAAACTCTGCCGAAAATGACGACTAGTAGGATTTGCAAAGAAGTATAAAAGTTTGGGTTTTTTTGTTAGACTACAAAAACAATGAAAGGCTATTATGTCAGAATTCTTAGAATGTTCTCCTAATGACAGTCAGCTTTAAAAAAAAAAAAAAAAAATCGCTTACCGCGCAGATCGAAATGACATGATAATTATATCGCCATCATTATTACGTCCATTTTTACCTAGATGTATTGTAACGCTATGAACTTCGGGAAGGATTGGATTTAAAAATGATACGGCTGTGACTTAGGTCTCTTACTAAACTTGAATAAAATTCTGGTATAATATTCATAAATGCAATAAAAACAATGTGGAAGAAAAATCAACCAAAAAGCATATGAGTCTATTTATTTGCTTGTTTTTCTCACCATGGAGGTTTCGCTGATTGAGTCCAAACTTAATACATACACCTGCACACTTACAAGAACCGGAAAATTTGAAAATGTGCATGTTTCATTGATTAATTATTGTGCTCAATGGTTCAGACTTCTATTATGCCAAGAATTCAACACGGTGGCGTTTTATATAAACGCATTATTACTCTATTACTTTGATCGGGAAAGCTGCATCATCTTAGGTGTGAATATGACACCATCCTATGATGCCACGTACTCACAAGAGATGATACAGCTTCCAGATCAACCTCTTCTACTAACTATGCATTTATGATTATATTGACTGTGCATTTCTTACATACCTTTAAAAAATAAATATTTATTTAAACTAACGTTATTTCAAATATAAAGTTATTTCAAATATTTTATGTAGCTGACGAAAGTTATTTACTAATATGGGACGTGGTACCGAATAAGTTGCGCGGATGAATCTGTTCTATTTCTGCATTCACAACATGTATATTCTGATGAATGTGTTTACGTTGGATTTATTTGGTGTCAGTGTCAGTAATTTAAATCCTTCGTTTGGAGAATTTTGTTGATATACTTGGTTGACAATAATATTGAAATGCATCAGTTTTGCGAATCGAAGTATTTCACCAATTTAACTGTAAAAACTTGATGCAAAATGTCTTCCATCACAAAACAACGTCTGGTGGGTAGTTTCGTATACTTTTAAACTTTACCAAAACGATTGAAGGACTTTTGTTGCTGTTCCAATGTTTCAATTTAGCAAATCTATTTAAATAGTACACTTATTTCTAGTCTATAAAACAAATGTCAGCTTCTCAAGAATTGGCGTACGGTGGGATAATTTGTGTGATGTAGTTTTAGTGTTTAGGTTTCTTTTGATATGGAATTGGAAAATTATGTGTCATGAATAGGCATATGAAAAATATAATTACGTAGAAGTGATAATCTGAGATGAAGTTTGTAAAAATATACAAAGACTGCTTTAATATATGCTTGGAAATCAGAGTAAGATAGAAGAAACAGTAGAAATCGTAAATTTCTTAAACTTCATCCTTATGCGACTCTTTTGGTTTTGTGTAATCTGATACGGATGCCTCGTTCTGTATTCCTAGCATATCTGTTGGTTGTGCTCTGTCCTAATTAATCGTATCTTGAAAGAATCATTAAGGGCCGTTATCTCAAGAATTATACATAAATATGGCACAGACCAAAATGGAGAGCAAAAGCCTTGTTAAGGACCTCAGTTCCTAGTGGCAATTAATAGTCATTATCAGTTAGAAGGAATGAAACAAGTACATGGGAATATTAATAGATACTCATAAGGAAAGTAGATTGGTCACAATATAATCAGCTTGAAGGTAATAGAAGCAGCAGGTGCCTGTTTTACTCTGCTCCAGTTCCTCGCTAGGTACCTTAAAGGTGATAAACCAGAGGGTGACGCATTTCGCTGCTGTCGTGAATAACTTTTCAGCGTCCATATCGTCAGTCAAATAGACTTTGTAAATGATATTATCAATTGTAATAAGGAATTATTTACTATTGGTTAGTTATTATTGGTGCATAAAAAGCAGAATAGCACTTTTCACAGTACCAGTCATTTTACAACATACCCTATCAAGGACAGAGACAACTATTCAATGCTAATATTTGGCCAAATTACTGTACTTTTGTGGTAAGCTCGGCTACTTGCGCTCACGTCGTATGTACGATCTCTTCAAGAGACAACTTTAAAACATACGAAAATGGTATGCTGCGTTTCTCGTTTTTGTTACAAATATTTCCTCGTAGGTACCAGAAAGTCCAGCTCAGTGAGATCTCCTTGTTTACGTCAAGTAGACAATGTGAGGCGAAGGCGATACAATATAGATATGGTTTTAGGTTAAAGCCTACTAATGCATCTAATTTCCAATACAGGGCCCCCTTTTGAAAAATTACATAGTTTCTTTCGGGTAATTATTTTCAGCCAACCAGCGACCTTCATTCCTTAGAAAAACTGTATTTAATATAACACGTATAGGCTGCTTCTGTGGCTCATAAAATAAGGAGTTGCCCGTGGCCAATAAACATATCTCGAGGACAAATAGTTTCCTAGAGGATAAAAGTATGACTCGCATAACGATGTCATATAAAAACAAAAACAGCTGATGATATTGTACACATTCGGGGAAAAGGAAGCCAAATTTAAAGTGTCCAAACAGAGCACATTGAGGTGGCATTCCAACCATCTTTCTAAGTAGTATCAAAAGACCATTTCTGACGTCATGTATCGAAGTCACAGTGACCTATATTCAAAATGTAAACTAAAGATGAAGCTTTAAGATTTGTCATGTTCGTTTCTTAATATTAATAATATTAGATGAGCATGGTCAGACAAGGTAAAAGGAATAAATCGTATATGTGATCTCTCAGCCGTATAATACAAATAGAAATAAATTTGTCAACACAATTTTACAATTTAAAAGAATAAGTATTTACCGCTGTAGCTGGGCTATATTCTTACAATTTTTGTTATTTTATGGCGCATTGACAAATAATTGTTATCCCCATGGAGGAAAAATAGATTTTAACTTACCTTCTTCATAATTTGGCGGGATCCTGGAATCGTACGGAGGCCCCAAAATATTATCAATGATCTTCTGTCTAAAAATCGATGGAAATTATGACATCAATACATGCTTAAATGTGACTTTTTAGCTTAACATGATGTACACTTTGTAATTTGCATTACTATGCTACAGCTTCTTGCTTAAAAGAGTCACAGTAGGTATTGAAATTTTTCATCTGTTCAAAACAATGTAACAAATAAATAAATTTTACTGAAATCTGGTCTTGTGTCCGGTCCAAGTACTTTTCACATGTATTTGAAAATTTGATAAACATGAAATGCTTTAAGGTACGGGTAAGAGGTGCGATCATGGTTTGATTCAGTTTGTTTGTGATCAGATAGCTTTTTCTTACGTGCAAATCGAGTTTCATCGGCAAAGAAATATACATTTGTCGTAGAAACTTTCCAAACAGGAAAATTTGATTTACGATGACGTTTATAATACCACGAGGGAATGGCACGGCCATGAGCATTAATTTAAACAGAGTGCCGTAAATATATTCGCTTCATGAATAATGTTAATAAAATATTGAGAAGAGTTAACCAGTTTTCTTTCTTCACTATTATTGTCCTCCTCACAACATAAAGCAATTTTAACCTGTTTCATTGTATGTATGTATGTATGTATATATATATATATATATATATATATATATATATATATATATATATATATATATTAAAAATAACATGGCTTTTACAGTTTTGGTATCAAGCAATTTGATATACTATTGGTATACTATTGGTGTATCAAATTGTGAT